>OY735212.1:2500-5000 GCA_963457665.1 Thysanoteuthis rhombus | reverse complement strand
TAGGGTTAGGGTTAGGGTTAGGGTTAGGGTTAGGGTTAGGGTTAGGGTTAGGGTTAGGGTTAGGGTTAGGGTTAGGGTTAGGGTTAGGGTTAGGGTTAGGGTTAGGGTTAGGGTTAGGGTTAGGGTTAGGGTTAGGGTTAGGGTTAGGGTTAGGGTTAGGGTTAGGGTTAGGGTTAGGGTTAGGGTTAGGGTTAGGGTTAGGGTTAGGGTTAGGGTTAGGGTTAGGGTTAGGGTTAGGGTTAGGGTTAGGGTTAGGGTTAGGGTTAGGGTTAGGGTTAGGGTTAGGGTTAGGGTTAGGGTTAGGGTTAGGGTTAGGGTTAGGGTTAGGGTTAGGGTTAGGGTTAGGGTTAGGGTTAGGGTTAGGGTTAGGGTTAGGGTTAGGGTTAGGGTTAGGGTTAGGGTTAGGGTTAGGGTTAGGGTTAGGGTTAGGGTTAGGGTTAGGGTTAGGGTTAGGGTTAGGGTTAGGGTTAGGGTTAGGGTTAGGGTTAGGGTTAGGGTTAGGGTTAGGGTTAGGGTTAGGGTTAGGGTTAGGGTTAGGGTTAGGGTTAGGGTTAGGGTTAGGGTTAGGGTTAGGGTTAGGGTTAGGGTTAGGGTTAGGGTTAGGGTTAGGGTTAGGGTTAGGGTTAGGGTTAGGGTTAGGGTTAGGGTTAGGGTTAGGGTTAGGGTTAGGGTTAGGGTTAGGGTTAGGGTTAGGGTTAGGGTTAGGGTTAGGGTTAGGGTTAGGGTTAGGGTTAGGGTTAGGGTTAGGGTTAGGGTTAGGGTTAGGGTTAGGGTTAGGGTTAGGGTTAGGGTTAGGGTTAGGGTTAGGGTTAGGGTTAGGGTTAGGGTTAGGGTTAGGGTTAGGGTTAGGGTTAGGGTTAGGGTTAGGGTTAGGGTTAGGGTTAGGGTTAGGGTTAGGGTTAGGGTTAGGGTTAGGGTTAGGGTTAGGGTTAGGGTTAGGGTTAGGGTTAGGGTTAGGGTTAGGGTTAGGGTTAGGGTTAGGGTTAGGGTTAGGGTTAGGGTTAGGGTTAGGGTTAGGGTTAGGGTTAGGGTTAGGGTTAGGGTTAGGGTTAGGGTTAGGGTTAGGGTTAGGGTTAGGGTTAGGGTTAGGGTTAGGGTTAGGGTTAGGGTTAGGGTTAGGGTTAGGGTTAGGGTTAGGGTTAGGGTTAGGGTTAGGGTTAGGGTTAGGGTTAGGGTTAGGGTTAGGGTTAGGGTTAGGGTTAGGGTTAGGGTTAGGGTTAGGGTTAGGGTTAGGGTTAGGGTTAGGGTTAGGGTTAGGGTTAGGGTTAGGGTTAGGGTTAGGGTTAGGGTTAGGGTTAGGGTTAGGGTTAGGGTTAGGGTTAGGGTTAGGGTTAGGGTTAGGGTTAGGGTTAGGGTTAGGGTTAGGGTTAGGGTTAGGGTTAGGGTTAGGGTTAGGGTTAGGGTTAGGGTTAGGGTTAGGGTTAGGGTTAGGGTTAGGGTTAGGGTTAGGGTTAGGGTTAGGGTTAGGGTTAGGGTTAGGGTTAGGGTTAGGGTTAGGGTTAGGGTTAGGGTTAGGGTTAGGGTTAGGGTTAGGGTTAGGGTTAGGGTTAGGGTTAGGGTTAGGGTTAGGGTTAGGGTTAGGGTTAGGGTTAGGTTAGGGTTAGGGTTAGGGTTAGGGTTAGGGTTAGGGTTAGGGTTAGGGTTAGGGTTAGGGTTAGGGTTAGGGTTAGGGTTAGGGTTAGGGTTAGGGTTAGGGTTAGGGTTAGGGTTAGGGTTAGGGTTAGGGTTAGGGTTAGGGTTAGGGTTAGGGTTAGGGTTAGGGTTAGGGTTAGGGTTAGGGTTAGGGTTAGGGTTAGGGTTAGGGTTAGGGTTAGGGTTAGGGTTAGGGTTAGGGTTAGGGTTAGGGTTAGGGTTAGGGTTAGGGTTAGGGTTAGGGTTAGGGTTAGGGTTAGGGTTAGGGTTAGGGTTAGGGTTAGGGTTAGGGTTAGGGTTAGGGTTAGGGTTAGGGTTAGGGTTAGGGTTAGGGTTAGGGTTAGGGTTAGGGTTAGGGTTAGGGTTAGGGTTAGGGTTAGGGTTAGGGTTAGGGTTAGGGTTAGGGTTAGGGTTAGGGTTAGGGTTAGGGTTAGGGTTAGGGTTAGGGTTAGGGTTAGGGTTAGGGTTAGGGTTAGGGTTAGGGTTAGGGTTAGGGTTAGGGTTAGGGTTAGGGTTAGGGTTAGGGTTAGGGTTAGGGTTAGGGTTAGGGTTAGGGTTAGGGTTAGGGTTAGGGTTAGGGTTAGGGTTAGGGTTAGGGTTAGGGTTAGGGTTAGGGTTAGGGTTAGGGTTAGGGTTAGGGTTAGGGTTAGGGTTAGGGTTAGGGTTAGGGTTAGGGTTAGGGTTAGGGTTAGGGTTAGGGTTAGGGTTAGGGTTAGGGTTAGGGTTAGGGTTAGGGTTAGGGTTAGGGTTAGGGTTAGGGTTAGGGTTAGGGTTAGGGTTAGGGTTAGGGTTAGGGTTAGGGTTAGGGTTAGGGTTAGGGTTAGGGTTAGGGTTAGGGTTAGGGTTAGGGTTAGGGTTAGGGTTAGGG
>OY735211.1:66378984-66381484 GCA_963457665.1 Thysanoteuthis rhombus | reverse complement strand
CTAACCCTAACCCTAACCCTAACCCTAACCCTAACCCTAACCCTAACCCTAACCCTACCCTAACCCTAACCCTAACCCTAACCCTAACCAACCCTAACCCTAACCACCCTAACCCTAACCTACCTAACCCTAACCCTAACCCTAACCCTAACCCTAACCCTAACCCTAACCCTAACCCTAACCCTAACCCTAACCCTAACCCTAACCCTAACCCTAACCCTAACCCTAACCCTAACCCTAACCCTAACCCTAACCCTAACCCTAACCCTAACCCTAACCCTAACCCTAACCCTAACCCTAACCCTAACCCTAACCCTAACCCTAACCCTAACCCTAACCCTAACCCTAACCTAACCCTAACCCTAACCCTACCCTAACCCTAACCTAACCCTAACCCTAACCCTAACCCTAACCCTAACCCTAACCCTAACCCTAACCCTAACCCTAACCCTAACCCTAACCCTAACCCTAACCCTAACCCTAACCCTAACCCTAACCCTAACCCTAACCCTAACCCTAACCCTAACCCTAACCCTAACCCTAACCCTAACCCTAACCCTAACCCTAACCCTAACCCTAACCCTAACCCTAACCCTAACCCTAACCCTAACCCTAACCCTAACCCTAACCCTAACCCTAACCCTAACCCTAACCCTAACCCTAACCCTAACCCTAACCCTAACCCTAACCCTAACCCTAACCCTAACCCTAACCCTAACCCTAACCCTAACCCTAACCCTAACCCTAACCCTAACCCTAACCCTAACCTAACCCTAACCCTAACCCTAACCCTAACCCTAACCCTAACCCTAACCCTAACCCTAACCCTAACCCTAACCCTAACCCTAACCCTAACCCTAACCCTAACCCTAACCCTAACCCTAACCCTAACCCTAACCCTAACCCTAACCCTAACCCTAACCCTAACCCTAACCCTAACCCTAACCCTAACCCTAACCCTAACCCTAACCCTAACCCTAACCCTAACCCTAACCCTAACCCTAACCCTAACCCTAACCCTAACCCTAACCCTAACCCTAACCCTAACCCTAACCCTAACCCTAACCCTAACCCTAACCCTAACCCTAACCCTAACCCTAACCCTAACCCTAACCCTAACCCTAACCCTAACCCTAACCCTAACCCTAACCCTAACCCTAACCCTAACCCTAACCCTAACCCTAACCCTAACCCTAACCCTAACCCTAACCTAACCCTAACCCTAACCCTAACCCTAACCCTAACCCTAACCCTAACCCTAACCCTAACCCTAACCCTAACCCTAACCCTAACCCTAACCCTAACCCTAACCCTAACCCTAACCCTAACCCTAACCCTAACCCTAACCCTAACCCTAACCCTAACCCTAACCCTAACCCTAACCCTAACCCTAACCCTAACCCTAACCCTAACCCTAACCCTAACCCTAACCCTAACCCTAACCCTAACCCTAACCCTAACCCTAACCCTAACCCTAACCCTAACCCTAACCCTAACCCTAACCCTAACCCTAACCCTAACCCTAACCCTAACCCTAACCCTAACCCTAACCCTAACCCTAACCCTAACCCTAACCCTAACCCTAACCCTAACCCTAACCCTAACCCTAACCCTAACCCTAACCCTAACCCTAACCCTAACCCTAACCCTAACCCTAACCCTAACCCTAACCCTAACCCTAACCCTAACCCTAACCCTAACCCTAACCCTAACCCTAACCCTAACCCTAACCCTAACCCTAACCCTAACCCTAACCCTAACCCTAACCCTAACCCTAACCCTAACCCTAACCCTAACCCTAACCCTAACCCTAACCCTAACCCTAACCCTAACCCTAACCCTAACCCTAACCCTAACCCTAACCCTAACCCTAACCCTAACCCTAACCCTAACCCTAACCCTAACCCTAACCCTAACCCTAACCCTAACCCTAACCCTAACCCTAACCCTAACCCTAACCCTAACCCTAACCCTAACCCTAACCCTAACCCTAACCCTAACCCTAACCCTAACCCTAACCCTAACCCTAACCCTAACCCTAACCCTAACCCTAACCCTAACCCTAACCCTAACCCTAACCCTAACCCTAACCCTAACCCTAACCCTAACCCTAACCCTAACCCTAACCCTAACCCTAACCCTAACCCTAACCCTAACCCTAACCCTAACCCTAACCCTAACCCTAACCCTAACCCTAACCCTAACCCTAACCCTAACCCTAACCCTAACCCTAACCCTAACCCTAACCCTAACCCTAACCCTAACCCTAACCCTAACCCTAACCCTAACCCTAACCCTAACCCTAACCCTAACCCTAACCCTAACCCTAACCCTAACCCTAACCCTAACCCTAACCCTAACCCTAACCCTAACCCTAACCCTAACCCTAACCCTAACCCTAACCCTAACCTAACCCTAACCCTAACCCTAACCCTAACCCTAACCCTAACCCTAACCCTAACCCTAACCCTAACCCTAACCCTAACCCTAACCCTAACCC
>OY735211.1:66196484-66376484 GCA_963457665.1 Thysanoteuthis rhombus | reverse complement strand
CAGGTGGATTTGATGTATTTTCAAATTTAGCCCAATTTGATGGAAAAGCCAATATTGACCAGAAATGCATTTTTACTGCACACATCAGTAAGCCATCAAAAATGGTCTTTTGAATGTCATTTTTACCTATCGATTTTATGGCTTTTTCTGGCGTAATTTGACGTGCTAATTGCAAGGTACCATTGGATTGGGTGGATTTGATTTATTTTTAAATTCAGCCTAATTTGATGGATATAGCCAATATTGACCAAAAATGCATTTTTACCGCACACATCACTAATACAGCAAAAATGGTCTTTTGAATGTCATTTTTACATATCGATTTTATGGCTTTTTTGGCGTAGTTTGACGTGCTGATTGCAACAGTACCTTTTGATTGGGTGGATTTGATGTATTCTTCGATTCAGCCCAATTTGATGAGAATAGCCAGTATTGACCAAAAATGCATTTTTACCACACATATCAGTAAGCCGTCAAAAATGGTATTTTGAATGTCATTTTTACCTATCGATTTTTTGGCTTTTTTTGGCGTTGTTTGACATGCTGATTGCAACGGTACAATTCGATTGGGTGGATTTGTTACATTTTTCAATTTAGCCCAATTTGATGAGAATAGCCAATATTGACTGAAAATGGCACTTCCAGCACATACATATGTGAGCCATCAAAAATAGTCTTTTGAATGTCATTTTTACCTATCGATTTTATGGCTTTTTCTGACGTAGTTTGACATGATGATTGCAACGCTACCATTGGATTGGGTGGATTTGATGTATCTATCGATTCAGCCCAATTTGATGAAAAGAGCCAATATTGACTGAAAATGCATATTTACCGCATACATAAGTGAGCCGGCAAAAATGGTCTCAAAATGTCATTTTAACCTATCGATTTTATGGCTTTTTCTTGCGTAGTTTGACATGCTGATTGCAACAGTACCATTGGATTGGGTGGATTTGATGTATTTTTCGATTCAGCCCAATTTGATGAGAATAGCCAATATTGACCAAAAATGCTTTTTTATCGCACAAATCAGTAAGCCGTCAAAAATGGTCTTTTGATTGTCATTTTTACCTATCGATTTTATGGCTTTTCCTGGCGTAGTTTGACATGCTGATTGCAACGGTACCATTCAATTGGGTGGATTTGATACATTTTCCAATTCAGCCCAATTTGATGGAAATAACCAATATTGACCCAAAATTGCACTTCCAGCAAATACATAAGTGAGCCATCAAAAATGGTCTTTTAAATGTCATTTTTACCTATAGATTATACGGCTTTTTCTGGCGTAGTTTAACGTGTTGATTGCTACGGTACCATTGGATATGGTGGATATGATGTATTTTCAAATTTAGCCCAATTTGATGGAAAAGCCAATATGGACCAGAAATGCATTTTTACCACACATATCAGTAAGCCGTCAAAAATGGTCTTTTGAATGTCATTTTTACCTATCGATTTTTTGGCTTTTTCTGGCGTAGTTTGACATGCTGATTGCAACGGTACCATTCGATTGGGTGGATTTGTTACATTTTTCGATTTAGCCCAATTTGATGGAAATAGCCAATATTGACTGAAAATGGCACTTCAAGCACATACATGAGTAAGCTGTCAAAAATTGTCTTTTGAATGTCATTTTTACCTATCGATTTTATGGCTTTTTCTGGCGTAGTTTGACATGCTGATTGCATCGGTACCATTGGATTGGGTGGATTTGATGTATTTTTCGATTCAGCCCAATTTTATGGAAATAGCCAATATTGACCAAAAATGGCACTTCCAGCTCATACATAAGTGAGCCGTCAAAAATGGTCTTTTGAATGTCATTTTTACCTATCGATTTCATGGCTTTTTCTGGCGTAGTTTGACATGCTGATTGCAACAGTACCATTGGATTGGGTAGATTTGATGTATTTTTCGATTCAGCCCAATTTGATGGAAATAACCATTATTGACCAAAAATGGCACTTCCAGCACATACATAAGTGAGCCGGCAAAAATGATCTCATGAATGTCATTTTTACCTATTGATTTTATAGCTTTTTCTGGCGTAGTTTGACGTGCTGATTGCAACGGTACCATTGGATTGGGTGTATTTGATGTATTTTTCGATTCAGCCCAATTTGATGGAAATAGCCATTATTGACCGAAAATGCATTTTTACTGCACACATCAGTAAGCCGTTAAAAATGGTCTTTTGAATGTCATTTTTACCTATCGATTTTATTGCTTTTTCTGGTGTAGTTTGACGTGCTGATTGCAAAGGTACCATTGGATTAGGTGGATTTGATGTATTTTTTGATTCAGCCCAATTTGATGGAAATAACCAATATTGACCGAAAATGCATTTTCACGGCACATATCAGTAAGCTGTCAAAAATGGTCTTTTGAATGTCATTTTTACCTATCGATTTTATGGCTTTTTCTGGCGTAGTTTGATGTGCTGATTGCAACAGTACCATTGGAGCGGGTGGATTTGATGTATTTTTCGTTTCAGCCCAATTTGATGGAAATAGCCAATATTGACCAGAAATGCTTTTTCACTGTACACATCAGTGAGCCATCAAAAATGGTCTTTTGAATGTCATTTTTACCTATCGATTTTATGGCTTTTTCCGGCGTAGTTTGACGTGCTGATTGCAACGGTACCATTGGATCGGGTGGATTTGATGTATTTTTCGATTCAGCCCAATTTGATGGATATAGCCAATATTGACCAAAAATGCACTTCTAGCGAATACATAAGTGAGCCATCAAAAATGGTCTTTTAAGTGTCATTTTTACCTATTGATTATACGGCTTTTTCTGGCGTAGTTTGATGTGTTGATTGCTTCGGTACCATTGGATCAGGTGGATTTGATGTATTTTCAAATTTAGCCCAATTTGATGGAAAAGCCAATATTGACCAAAAATGCATTTTTACTGCACACATTAGTAAGCCATCAAAAATGGTCTTTTGAATGTCATTTTTACCTATCGATTTTATGGCTTTTTCTGGCGTAATTTGACGTGCTGATTGCAACGGTACCATTGGATTGGGTGGATTTGATTTATTTTTAAATTCAGCCCAATGTGATGGATATAGTCAATATTGACCAAAAATGCATTTTTACCGCACACATCACTAATACGGCAAAAATGGTCTTTTGAATGTCATTTTTACCTATCGATTTTATGGCTTTTTCTGGCGTAGTTTGACGTGCTGATTGCAACAGTACCTTTTGATTGGGTGGATTTGATGTATTCTTCGATTCAGCCCAATTTGATGAAAATAGCCAATATTGATCGATAATGCTTTTTTACCGCACACATCAGTAGGCTGTCAAAAATGGTCTTTTGAATGTCATTTTTACCTATCGATTTTTTGGCTTTTTTTGACGTAGTTTGACATGCTGATTGCAACGGTACAATTCGATTGGGTGGATTTGTTACATTTTTCGATTTAGCCCAATTTGATGAGAATAGCCAATATTGACTGAAAATGGCACTTCCAACACATACATATGTGAGCCATCAAAAATAGTCTTTTGAATGTCATTTTTACCTATCGATTTTATGGCTTTTTCTGACGTAGTTTGACATGATGATTGCAACGCTACCATTGGATTGGGTGTATTTGATGTATTTTTCGATTCAGCCCAATTTGTTGGAAATAGCCAATATTGACGAAAAATGCATTTTTTCAGCATACATAAGTGTGCCGTCAAAAATGGTCTTCTGAATGTCATTTTTACCTATCGATTTTTTGGCTTTTTCTGGCGTAGTTTGACATGCTGATTGCAACGGTACCATTCGATTGGGTGGATTTGTTACATTTTTCGATTCAGCCCAATTTGATGGAATTAGCCAATATTGACCAGAAATGCTTTTTCACTGTACACATCAGTGAGCCATCAAAAATGGTCTTTTGAATGTCATTTTTACTTATCGATTTTATGGCTTTTTCTGGCGTAGTTTGACGTGCTGATTGCAACGGTACCATTGGATCGGGTGGATTTGATGTATTTTGCAATTCAGCCCAATTTGATGGATATAGCCAATATTGACCAAAAATGCACTTCTAGCGAATACATAAGTGAGCCATCAAAAATGGTCTTTTAAGTGTCATTTTTACCTATTGATTATACGGCTTTTTCTGGCGTAGTTTGATGTGTTGATTGCTTCGGTACCATTGGATCAGGTGGATTTGATGTATTTTCAAATTTAGCCCAATTTGATGGAAAAGCCAATATTGACCAAAAATGCATTTTTACTGCACACATCAGTAAGCCATCAAAAATGGTCTTTTGAATGTCATTTTTACCTATCGATTTTATGGCTTTTTCTGGCGTAATTTGACGTGCTAATTGCAACGGTACCATTGGATTGGGTGGATTTGATTTATTTTTAAATTCAGCCCAATTTGATGGATATAGCTAATATTGACCAAAAATGCATTTTTACCGCACACATCACTAATACAGCAAAAATGGTCTTTTGAATGTCATTTTTACCTATCGATTTTATGGCTTTTTCTGGCGTAGTTTGACGTGCTGATTGCAACAGTACCTTTTGATTGGGTGGATTTGATGTATTCTTCGAGTCAGCCCAATTTGATGAGAATAGCCAGTATTGACCAAAAATGCATTTTTACCACACATATCAGTAAGCCGTCAAAAATGGTATTTTGAATGTCATTTTTACCTATCGATTTTATGTCTTTTTTTGGCGTTGTTTGACATGCTGATTGCAACGGTACAATTCGATTGGGTGGATTTGTTACATTTTTCAATTTAGCCCAATTTGATGAGAATAGCCAATATTGACTGAAAATGGCACTTCCAGCACATACATATGTGAGCCATCAAAAATAGTCTTTTGAATGTCATTTTTACCTATCGATTTTATGGCTTTTTCTGACGTAGTTTGACATGATGATTGCAACGCTACCATTGGATTGGGTGGATTTGATGTATTTTTGATTCATCCCAATTTGATGAAAAGAGCCAATATTGACTGAAAATGCATATTTACCGCATACATAAGTGAGCCGGCAAAAATGGTCTCAAAATGTCATTTTAACCTATCGATTTTATGGCTTTTTCTTGCGTAGTTTGACATGCTGATTGCAACAGTACCATTGGATTGAGTGGATTTGATGTATTTTTCGATTCAGCCCTATTTGATGAGAATAGCCAATATTGACCAAAAATGCTTTTTTATCGCACAAATCAGTAAGCCGTCAAAAATGGTCTTTTGAATGTCATTTTTACCTATCGATTTTATGGCTTTTCCTGGCGTAGTTTGACATGCTGATTGCAACGGTACCATTCAATTGGGTGGATTTGATACATATTCCAATTCAGCCCAATTTGATGGAAAAAGCCAATATTGACTGAAAATGGCACTTCCAGCACATACATAAGTGAGTCATCAAAAATGGTCTTTTGAATGTCATTTTTACCCATCGATTTTATGGCTTTTTCTGGCGTAGTTTGACGTGCTGATTGCAACGGTACCATTGGATTGGGTGGATTTGATGTATCTATCGATTCAGCCCAATTTGATGAAAATAGCCAATATTGACCGATAATGCTTTTTTACCGCACACATCAGTAAGCTGTCAAAAATGGTCTTTTGAATGTCATTTTTACCTATCGTTTTATGGCGTTTTCTGGCGTAGTTTGACGTGCTTATTGCAACAGTACCATTCGATTGGGTGGATTTGATGTATTTTTCGATTCAGCCCAATTTGATGGAAATAGCCAATATTGACCAGAAATGCTTTTTCACTGTACACATCAGTGAGCCATTAAAAATGGTCTTTTGGATGTCATTTTTACCTATCGATTTTATGGCTTTTTCTGGCGTAGTTTGACGTGCTGATTGCAACGGTACCATTGGATTGGGTGGATTTGATGTATTTTGCGATTCAGCCCAATATGATGGAAATAGCCAATATTGACCAAAAATGGCACTTCCAGCTCATACATAAGTGAGCCGTCAAAAATGGTCTTTTGAATGTCATTTTTACCTATCGATTTCATTGCTTTTTCTGGCGTAGTTTGACATGCTGATTGCAACAGTACCATTGGATTGGGTGGATTTGATGTATTTTGAAATTTAGCCCAATTTGATGGAAATAGCCAATATTGACCAAAAATGGCACTTCCAGCACATACATAAGTGAGCCGTCAAAAAAGATCTCATGAATGTCATTTTTACCTATTGATTTTATAGCTTTTTCTGGCGTAGTTTGACGTGCTGATTGCAACGGTACCATTGGATCGGGTGGATTTGATGTATTTTTCGATTCAGCCCAATTTGATGGAAATAGCCAATATGGACCGAAAATGCATTTTTACTGCACACATCAGTAAGCCGTTAAAAATGGTCTTTTGAATGTCATTTTTACCTATCGATTTTATTGCTTTTTCTGGTGTAGTTTGACGTGCTGATTGCAACGGTACCATTGGATTGGGTGAATTTGATGTATTTTTCGATTCAGCCCAATTTGATGGAAATAGCCAATATTGACCGAAAATGCATTTTTACGGCACACATCAGTAAGCCATCAAAAATGGTCTTTTGAATGTCATTTTTACCTATCGATTTTATGGCTTTTTCTGGCGTCGTTTGATGTGCTGATTGCAACGGTACCATTGGATCGGGTGGATTTGGTGTATTTTTCGATTCAGCCCAATTTGATGGAAATAGCCAATATTGACCAGAAATGCTTTTTCACTGTACACATCAGTGAGCCATCAAAAATGGTCTTTTGAATGTCATTTTTACCTATCGATTTTATGGCTTTTTCTGGCGTAGTTTGACGTGCTGATTGCAACGGTACCATTGGATCGGGTGGATTTGATGTATTTTTCGATTCAGCCAAATTTGATGGATATAGCCAATATTGACCAAAAATGCACTTCTAGCGAATACATAAGTGAGCCATCAAAAATGGTCTTTTAAGTGTCATTTTTACCTATTGATTATACGGCTTTTTCTGGCGTAGTTTGATGTGTTGATTGCTTCGGTACCATTGGATCAGGTGGATTTGATGTATTTTCAAATTTAGCCCAATTTGATGGAAAAGCCAATATTGACCAAAAATGCATTTTTACTGCACACATCAGTAAGCCATCAAAAATGGTCTTTTGAATGTCATTTTTACCTATCGATTTTATGGCTTTTTCTGGCGTAATTTGACGTGCTGATTGCAACGGTACCATTGGATTGGGTGGATTTGATTTATTTTTAAATTCAGCCCAATTTGATGGATATAGCCAATATTGACCAAAAATGCATTTTTACCGCACACATCACTAATACGGCAAAAATGGTCTTTTGAATGTCATTTTTACCTATCGATTTTATGGCTTTTTCTGGCGTAGTTTGACGTGCTGATTGCAACAGTACCTTTTGATCGGGTGGATTTGATGTATTCTTCGATTCAGCCCAATTTGATGAGAATAGCCAGTATTGACCAAAAATGCATTTTTACCACACATATCAGTAAGCCGTCAAAAATGGTATTTTGAATGTCATTTTTACCTATCGATTTTTTGGCTTTTTTTGGCGTAGTTTGACATGCTGATTGCAACGGTACAATTCGATTGGGTGAATTTGTTACATTTTTCGATTTAGCCCAATTTGATGAGAATAGCCAATATTGACTGAAAATGGCACTTCCAGCACATACATATGTGAGCCATCAAAAATAGTCTTTTGAATGTCATTTTTACCTATCGATTTTATGGCTTTTTCTGACGTAGTTTGACATGATGATTGCAACGGTACCATTGGATTGGGTGTATTTGATGTATTTTTCGATTCAGCCCAATTTGTTGGAAATAGCCAATATTGACGAAAAATGCATTTTTTCAGCATACATAAGTGTGCCGTCAAAAATGGTCCTCTGAATGTCATTTTTACCTATCGATTTTATGGCATTTTCTGGCGTAGTTTGACGTGCTGATTGCAACGGTACCATTGGATTGGGTGGATTTGATGTATTTTTCGATTCAGCCCAATTTGATGAACATAGCTGCTATTGGTTGAGAAGGCACTTCCAGCACATACATAAGTGAGCCGTTAAAAATGGTCTTTTGAATGTCATTTTTACCTATCGATTTTATGGCTTTTTCTGGTGTAGTTTGACGTGCTGATTGCAACGGTACCATTGGATCGGGTGGATTTGATGTATTTTTTGATTCATCCCAATTTGATGAAAAGAGCCAATATTGACTGAAAATGCATATTTACCGCATACATAAGTGAGCCGGCAAAAATGGTCTCAAAATGTCATTTTAACCTATCGATTTTATGGCTTTTTCTTGCGTAGTTTGACATGCTGATTGCAATAGTACCATTGCATTGGGTGGATTTGATGTATTTTTCGATTCAGCCCAATTTGATGAGAATAGCCAATATTGACCAAAAATGCTTTTTTACCGCACAAATCAGTATGCCGTCAAAAATGGTCTTTTGAATGTCATTTTTACCTATCGATTTTATGGCTTTTCCTGGCGTAGTTTGACATGCTGATTGCAAAGGTACCATTCAATTGGGTGGATTTGATACATTTTCCAATTCAGCCCAATTTGATGGAAATAGCCAATATTGACTGAAAATGGCACTTCCAGCACATACATGAGTGAGTCATCAAAAATGGTCTTTTGAATGTCATTTTTACCTATCGATTTTATGGCTTTTCCTGGCGTAGTTTGACGTGCTGATTGCAACGGTACCATTGGATTGGGTGGATTTGATGTATATATCGATTCAGCCCAATATGATGAAAATAGCCAATATTGATCGATAATGCTTTTTTACCGCACACATCAGTAGGCTGTCAAAAATGGTCTTTTGAATGTCATTTTTACCTATCGTTTTATGGCGTTTTCTGGCGTAGTTTGACGTGCTGATTGCAACGGTACCATTGGATTGGGTGGATTTGATGTATTTTTCGATTCAGCCCAATTTGATGGAAATAGCCAATATTGACCAGAAATGCTATTTCACTGTACATGTCAGTGAGCCATTAAAAATGGTCTTTTGGATGTCATTTTTACCTATCGATTTTATGGCTTTTTCTGGCGTAGTTTGACGTGCTGATTGCAACGGTACCATTGGATCAGGTGGATTTGATGTATTTTGCGATTCAGCCCAATTTGATGGAAATAACCAATATTGACCAAAAATTGCACTGCCAGCAAATACATAAGTGAGCCATCAAAAATGGTCTTTCAAATGTCTTTTTTACCTATAGATTATACGGCTTTTTCTGGCGTAGTTTAACGTGTTGATTGCTACGGTACCACTGGATCAGGTGGATATGATGTATTTTCAAATTTAGCCCAATTTGATGGAAAAGCCAATATGGACCAAAAATGCATTTTTACCGCACACATGAGTAAGCCATCAAAAATGGTCTTTTGAATGTCATTTTTACCCATCGATTTTATGGCTTTTTTTGACGTAGTTTGACGTGCTGATTGCAACAGTACCATTGCATTGGATGGAATTTGATGTATTTTTTGATTCAGCCCAATTTGATGAGAATAGCCAATATTGACCAAAAATGCATTTTTACCACACATATCAGTAAGCCGTCAAAAATAGTCTTTTGAATGTCATTTTTACCTATCGATTTTTTGGCTTTTTCTGGCGTAGTTTGACATGCTGATTGCAACGGTACCATTCGATTGGATGGATTTGTTACATTTTTCAATTTAGCCCAATTTGATAGAAATAGCCAATATTGACTGAAAATGGCACTTCAAGCACATACATGAGTAAGCTGTCAAAAATTGTCTTTTGAATGTCATTTTTACCTATCGATTTTATGGCTTTTTCTGGCGTAGTTTGACATGCTGATTGCAACGGTACCATTGGATTGGGTGGATTTGATGTATTTTTCGATTCAGCCCAATTTGATGGAAATAGCCAATATTGACTGAAAATGCATTTTTACTGCACACATCATTAAACCGTCAAAAATGCTATTTTGAATGTCATTTTTACCTATTGATTTTATGGCTTTTTCTGGCGTAGTTTGACGTGCAGATTGCAACAGTACCTTTGGATTGGTTTGGATTTGATGTATTTTTCGATTCAGCCCAATTTGATGGAAATAGCCAATATTGACCAGTAATGCTTTTTCACTGTACACATCAGTGAACCATCAAAAATGGTCTTTTGAATGTCATTTTTACCTATCGATTTTTTGGCTTTTTCTGGCGTAGTTTGACGTGCTGATTGCAACAGTACCTTTTGATTGGGTGGATTTGATGTATTTTTCGATTCAGCCCAATTTGATGAGAATAGCCAGTATTGACCAAAAATGCATTTTTACCACACATATCAGTAAGCCGTCAAAAATGGTATTTTGAATGTCATTTTTACCTATCGATTTTATGGCTTTTTCTGGCGTAATTTGACGTGCTGATTGCAACGGTACCATTGGATTGGGTGGATTTGATTTATTTTTAAATTCAGCCTAATTTGATGGACATAGCCAATATTGACCAAAAATGCATTTTTACTGCACACATCACTAAAACGGCAAAAATGGTCTTTTGAATGTCATTTTTACCGATCGATTTTATGGCTTTTTCTGGCGTAGTTTGACGTGCTGATTGCAACAGTACCTTTTGATTGGGTGGATTTGATGTATTCTTCGATTCAACCCAATTTGATGAGAATATCCAGTATTGACCAAAAATGCATTTTTACCACACATATCAGTAAGCCGTCAAAAATGGTATTTTGAATGTCATTTTTACCTATCGATTTTTTGGCTTTTTTTGGCGTAGTTTGACATGTTGATTGCAACGGTACAATTCGATTGGGTGGATTTGTTACATTTTTCGATTTAGCCCAATTTGATGAGAATAGCCAATATTGACTGAAAATGGCACTTCCATTACATACATATGTGAGCCATCAAAAATAGTCTTTTGAATGTCATTTTTACCTATCAATTTTATGGCTTTTTCTGACGTAGTTTGACATGATGATTGCAACTGTACCATTGGATTGGGTGGATTTGATGTATTTTTCGATTCAGCCCAATTTGATGGAAATAGCCAATATTGACGAAAAATGCATTTTTTCAGCATACATAAGTGAGCCGTCAAAAATGGTCCTCTGAATGTCATTTTTACCTATCGATTTTATGGCTTTTTCTGGCGTAGTTTGACGTGCTGATTGCAACAGTACCTTTTGATTGGGTGGATTTGATGTATTTTTCGATTCAGCCCAATTTGATGAGAATAGCCAATATTGACCAAAAATGCATTTTTACCACACATATCAGTAAGCCGTCGAAAATGGTCTTTTGAATGTCATTTTTACCTATCGATTTTTTGGCTTTTTCTGGCGTAGTTTGACATGCTGATTGCAACGGTACCATTCGATTGGGTGGATTTGTTACATTTTTCGATTTAGCCCAATTTAATGAGAATAGCCAATATTGACTGAAAATGGCACTTCCAGCATATACATAAGTAAGCCATCAAAAATGGTTTTCTGAATGTCATTTTTACCTATCGATTTTTTGGCTTTTTCTGGCGTAGTTTGACGTGCTGATTGCAACGTTACCATTGGATTGGGCGGATTCGATGTATTTTTAAAATCAGCCCAATTTGATGGAAATAGCCAATATTGACTGAAAATCGCACTCCCAGCAAATACATAAGTGAGCCGTCAAAAATGATCTCATGAATGTCATTTTTACCTATTGATTTTATAGCTTTTTCTGGCGAAGTTTGACGTGCTGATTGCAACAGTACCATTGGATTGGGTGGATATGATGTATTTTTGGATTCAGCCCAATTTGATGGAAAAGCCAATATTGACCAAAAATGCATTTTTACTGCACACATCAGGAAGCCGTTAAAAATGGTCTTTTGAATGTCATTTTTACCTATCGATTTTATTGCTTTTCCTGGTGTAGTTTGACATGCTGATTGCAACGGTACCATTGGATTGGGTGGATTTGATGTATTTTTCGATTCAGCCCAATTTGATGGAAATAGCCAATATTGACTGAAAATGCATTTTTACAGCACATATCAGTGAGCTGTCAAAAATGGTCTTTTGAATGTCATTTTTACTTATCGATTTTATGGCTTTTTCTGGCGTAGTTTGATGTGCTGATTGCAACGGTACCATTTGATCGGGTGGATTTGATGTATTTTTCGATTCAGCCCAATTTGATGGAAATAGCCAATATTGACCAGAAATGCTTTTTCACTGTACACATCAGTGAGCCATCAAAAATGGTCTTTTGAATGTCATTTTTACCTATCGATTCTATGGCTTTTTCTGGGGTAGTTTGACGTGCTGATTGCAACAGTACCATTGGATTGGGTGGATTTGTTGTATTTTTAAATTCAGCCAAATTTGATGGATATAGCCAATATTGACCAAAAATGCACTTCTAGCGAATACATAAGTGAGCCGTCAAAAATGGTCTTTTAAATGTCATTTTTACCTATTGATTATACGGCTTTTTCTGGCGTAGTTTGACGTGTTGATTGTTACGGTACCATTGGATCAGGTGGATTTGATGTATTTTCAAATTTAGCCCAATTTGATGGAAAAGCCAATATTGACCAAAAATGCATTTTTACTGCACACATCAGTAAGCCATCAAAAATGGTCTTTTGAATGTTTTTTTTTACCTATCGATTTTATGGCTTCTTCTGGCGTAATTTGACGTGCTGATTGCAACGGTACCATTGGATTGGGTGGATTTGATTTATTTTTAAATTCAGCCTAATTTGATGGATATAGCCAATATTGACCAAAAATGCATTTTTACTGCACACATCACTAAAACGGCAAAAATGGTCTTTTGAATGTCATTTTTACCGATCGATTTTATGGCTTTTTCTGGCGTAGTTTGACGTGCTGATTGCAACAGTACAATTCGATTGGGTGGATTTGTTATATCTTTCGATTTAGCCCAATTTGATGAGAATAGCCAATATTGACTGAAAATGGCACTTCCAGCACATACATATGTGAGCCATCAAAAATAGTCTTTTGAATGTCATTTTTACCTATCAATTTTATGGCTTTTTCTGACGTAGTTTGACATGATGATTGCAACTGTACCATTGGATTGGGTGGATTTGATTTATTTTTAAATTCAGCCCAATTTGATGGAAATAGCCAATATTGACGAAAAATGCATTTTTTCAGCATACATAAGTGAGCCGTCAAAAATGGTCTTCTGAATGTCATTTTTACCTATCGATTTTATGGCATTTTCTGGCGTAGTTTGACGTGCTGATTGCAACGGTACCATTGGATTGGGTTCGAATTGATGTATTTTTCGATTCAGCCCAATTTGATGATCATAGCTGCTATTGGTTGAGAAGGCAATCCCAGCACATACATAAGTGAGCCGTTAAAAATGGTCTTTTGAATGTCATTTTTACCTATCAATTTTATGGCTTTTTCTGACGTAGTTTGACATGATGATTGCAACTGTACCATTGGATTGGGTGGATTTGATGTATTTTTCGATTCAGCCCAATTTGATGGAAATAGCCAATATTGACGAAAAATGCATTTTTTCAGCATACATAAGTGAGCCGTCAAAAATGGTCCTCTGAATGTCATTTTTACCTATCGATTTTATGGCTTTTTCTGGCGTAGTTTGACGTGCTGATTGCAACAGTACCTTTTGATTGGGTGGATTTGATGTATTTTTCGATTCAGCCCAATTTGATGAGAATAGCCAATATTGACCAAAAATGCATTTTTACCACACATATCAGTAAGCCGTCAAAAATGGTCTTTTGAATGTCATTTTTACCTATCGATTTTTTGGCTTTTTCTGGCGTAGTTTGACATGCTTATTGCAACGGTACCATTAGATTGGGTGGATTTGTTACATTTTTCGATTTAGCCCAATTTGATGAGAATAGCCAATATTGACTGAAAATGGCACTTCCAGCACATACATGAGTAAGCTGTCAAAAATCGTCTTTTGAATGTCATTTTTACCTATCGATTTTATGGCTTTTTCTGGCGTAGTTTGACATGCTGATTGCAACGGTACCATTGGATTGGGTGGATTTGATTTATTTTTCGATTCAGCCCAATTTGATGGAAATAGCCAATATTGACCGATAATGCATTTTCACTGCACACATCAGTAAGCCGTCAAAAATGGTCTTTTGAATGTCATTTTTACCTATTGATTTTATGGCTTTTTCTGGCGTAGTTTGACGTGCAGATTGCAACTGTACCTTTGGATTGGGTGGATTTGATGTATTTTTCGATTCAGCCCAATTTGATGGAAATAGCCAATATCGACCAAAAATGCATTTTTCCTGCACACATCATCGAACCGTCAAATATGGTATTTTGAATGTCATTTTTACCTATCGATTTTATGGCTTTTTCTGGCGTAGTTTGATGTGCTGATTACAACTGTACCATTGAATCGGGTGGATTTGATGTATTTTTAAATTCAGCCCAATTCGATGGAAATAGCCAATATTGACTGAAAATGGGACTTCCAGCACAAACATAAGTGAGCCATCAATAATGTTCTTTTGAATGTCATTTCAACCTATCGATTTTATGGCTTTTTCTGGAGTAGTTTGATGTGCTGATTGCAACGGTACCATTGGATTGGGTGGATTTGATTATTTTTAAATCCAGCCCGATTTGATGGAAATAGCCAATATTGACCAAAAATGCATTTTTACCGCACACATCAGTAATATGGCAAAAATGGTCTTTTGAATGTCATTTTTACCTATTGATTTTATGGCTTTTTCTGGCGTAGTTTGACGTGCTGATTGCAACAGTACCTTTTGATTGGGTGGATTTGATGTATTCTTCGATTCAGCCCAATTTGATGGAAATAGCCAATATTGATCTGAAATGCTTTTTCATTGTACACATCAGTGAGCCGTCAAAAATGGTCTTTTGTATTTCATTTTTACCTATCGATTTAATGGCTTTTTCTGGCGCAGTTTGACGTGCTGTTTGCAACGTTACCATTAGATCGGGCGGATTTGATGTATTTTTCGATTCAGCCCAATTTGATGGAAATAGCCAATATCGACCGAGAATGCATTTTCACTTCAAATATCAGTAAGCCATCAAAAATGGTCTTTTGAATGTCTTTTTCACCCATCGATTTTATGGCTTTTTCTGGCATAGTTTAACATGCTGATTGCAACGGTACCATTGGATTGGATGGATTTGATGTATTTTCCGATTTATCCCAATTTAACGGAAATAGCCAATACTGACCATAAATGGCACTTCCAGCACATACATAAGTGAGCCATCAAAAATGGTCTTTTGAAAGTCATTTTTACGTATCGATTTTATGGCTTTTCCTGGCATAGTTTGACGTGCTGATTGGAACAGTACCATTGGATCGGGTGGATTTGATGTATTTTTAAATTCAGCCCAATTTGATGGAAATAACCAATATTGACCAAAAATGCATTTTTACCGCACATATCTGTAAGCTGTCAAAAATGGTCTTTTAAATGTCATTTTTACCTATCGATTTTATGCCTTTCCCGGCGTAGTTTGACGTGCTGATTGCAACGGTCCTATTGGATCGGGTGGATTTGATGCATTTTTCGATTCAGCCCAATTTGATGGAAATGGCAATATTGACCGATAATGCATTTTTACTAGACACATCAGTAAGCCGTCAAAAATGGTCTTTTGAATATCATTTTTACCTACGGGTTTTATGGCTTTTTCTGACGCAGATTGACGTGCTGATTGCAACAGTACCATTGGATCAGGTGGATTTGATGTATTTATCTATTCAGCCCAATTTGATGGAAATAACTGCTCATGGTCGAGAAAGCACTTCCAGCACATACATAAGTTAGCCGTCAAAAATGGTCTTTTGAATGTTATTTTTAACTATCGATTTTATGGCTTTTTCTGGTGTAGTTTGACATGCTGATTGGAACAGTAGCATTGGATCGGGTGGATTTGATGTATTTTTAAATTCAGCCCAATTAGATGTAAAAAGCCAATATTGACTGAAAATGCATTTTTACTGCACACATCAGTAAGCCGTCAAAAATGGTCTTTTGAATGTCATTTTTACCTATCGATTTTATGGCTTTTTCTGGCGTAGTTTGACGTGCTGATTGCAACGGTACCATTGGATTGGGTGGATTTGATGTATTTTTCGATTCAGCCCAATTTGATGGAAATAGCCAATATGGACTGAAAATGGCACTTCCAGCACATACATAAGTGAGCTGTCAAAAATGGTCTTTTAAATGTCATTTTTACTTATTGATTTTATGGCTTTTTCTGGCGTAGTTTGACGTGCTGATTGCAACAGTACCATTGGATCGGGTGGATTTGATGTATTTTTCGATTCAGCCCAATCTGATTGAAATAACCAATTTTGACCAAAAAGGCATTTTTACTGCACACATCAGTAATCTGGCAAAAATGGTCTTTTGAATGTCATTTTTACATTTCGATTTTATGGCTTTTTCTGGCGTAGTTTGACGTGTTGATTGCAACGGTACCATTGGATTGGATGGATTTGATGTATTTTTCGATTCAGCCCAATTTGATTGAAATAACCAAAATTGACCAAAAATGCATTTTTACTGCACACATCAGCAATCCGGCGAAAATGGTCTTTTGAATGTCATTTTTACCTATCGATTTTATGGCTTTTTCTGGCGTAGTTTGACGTGCTGATTGCAACGGTACCATTGGATTGGGTCGATTGATGTATTTTTCGATTCAGCCCAATTTGATGGAAAAAGCCAATATTGTCCAAAAAGGCACTTCCAGCGAAAACAAAAGTTAGCTGTCAAAAATGGTCTATTGAATGTCATTTTTACCTATCGATTTCATTGGTTTTTCTTGCGTAGTTTGACGTGCTGATTGCAACAGTACAATTGGATCAGGTGGATTTGATGTATTTTTCAATTCAGCCCAATTTGATGTAAATAGCTAATATTAACGGAAAATGCATTTTTACCATCACATCAGTAAGCCGTCAAAAATGGTCTATTGAATGTCATTTTTACTTATCGATTTTATGGCTGTTTTGGCCTAGTTTAACGTTCTGATTGCAACGGTACCATTGGATCAGGTGGATTTGATGTATTTTCAAATTTAGCCCAATTTGATTGAAAAGCCAATATTGACCAAAAATGCATTTTTACCACACATCAGTAAGCCATCAAAAATGGTCTTTTGAATGTCATTTTTACTTATCGATTTTATGGCTTTTTATGGCGTAGTTTGACGTGTTGATTGCTACGGTACCATTGGATCGGGTGGATTTGATGTATTTTTAAATTCAGCCCAATTTGATGGAAATAGCCAATATTGACCATAAATGCATTTTTACTGCACACATCAGTAAGCTGGCAAAAATGGTCCATTGAATGTCATTTTTACCTATCGATTTTATGGCTTTTTCTGGCGTAGTTTGGCGTGCTGATTGCAACGGTACCATTGGATTGGGTGGATTTGATGTATTTTTCGATTCAGCCCAATTTGATGGAAATAGCCGATATTGATCTGAAATGCTTTTTCACTGTACACATCAGTGAGCCGTCAAAAATTGTCTGTTGTATTTCATTTTTACCTATCGATTTTATGGCTTTATCTTGCGTAGTTTGACATGCTAATTGCAACAGTACTTTTGGATCGGGTGGATTCGATGTATTTTCCGATTCAGCCCAAATTGATGGAAATAGCCAATATTGACTAAAAATGGCACTTCCAGCATATACATAAGTGAGCCGTCAAAAATGGTCTTTTGAATGTCATTTTTACCTATCGATTTTATGGCTTTTTCTGGAGTAGTTTGACGTGCTGATTGCAATGTTACCATTGGATCGGGCGAATTTTGGGTATTTTTTGATTCAGCCCAATTTGATGGAAATAGCCAATATTGACTGAAAATTGCACTCCCAGCAAATACATAAGTGAGCTGTCAAAAATGGTCTTTTAAATGTCATTTTTACCTATTGATTATATAGCTTTTTCTGGCGTAGTTTGACGTTTTGATTGCTACGGTACCATTGGATCAGGTGGATTTGATGTATTTTTAAAATCAGCCCAATTTGATGGAAATAGCCAATATTGACCAAAAATACATTTTTACCGCACACATCAGTAATACAGCAAAAATGGTCTTTTGAATGTCATTTTTACCTATCGATTTTATGGCTTTTTCTGGCGTAGTTTGACGTGCTGATTGCAACAGTACCATTGGATCAGATGGATTTGATGGATTTTTGATTCAGCCCAATTTGATGGAAATACCCAATATTGATCTGAAATGCTTTTTCACTGTACACATCAGTGAGCCATCAAAAATGGTCGTTTGTATTTCATTTTTACCTATCGATTTTATGGCTTTTTCTGGCGTAGTTTGACATGCTAATTGCAACAGTACTTTTGGATCGGGTGGTTTTGATGTATTTTCCGATTCAGCCCAATTTGATGGAAATAGCCAATATTGACTGAAAATGGCAATTCCAGCATATACATAAGTGAGCAATAAAAAATGGTCTTTTGAATGTCATTTTTACCTATCGATTTTATGGCTTTTTCTGGCGTAGTTTGACGTGTTGATTGCAACGTTACCATTGGATTGGGCGGATTTGATGTATTTTTCGATTCAGCCCAATTTGATGGAAATAGCCAATATTGACTGAAAATTGCACTCCCAGCAAATACTTAAGTGAGCCGTCAAAAATGGTCTTTCAAATGTCTTTTTACCTATCGATTATATGGCTTTTTCTGGCGTAGTTTGACGTATTGATTGCTACGGTACCATTGGATCAGGTGGATTCGATGTATTTCTAAAATCAGCCTAATTTGATGGAAATAGCCAATATTGACCAAAAATGCATTTTTACTGCACACATCAGTAATACGGCAAAAATGGTCTTTTGAATGTCATTTTTACCTATCGATTTTATGTCTTTTTCTGGCGTATTTTGACCTTCTGATTGCAACAGTACCATTGGATCAGATGGATTTGATGTATTTTTCGATTTAGCCCAATTTGATGGAAATAGCCAATATTGATCTGAAATGCTTTTTCACTGTACACATCAGTGAGTTGTCAAAAATGGTCTTTTGTATTTCATTTTTACCTATCGATTTTATGGCTTTTTCTGGCGTAGTTTGACACGCTAATTGCAACAGTACTTTTGGATCGGGTGGATATGATGTACTTTCCAATTCAGCCCAATTTGATGGAAATAGCCAATATTGACTGAAAATGGCACTTCCAGCATATACATAAGTGAGCCATCAAAAATGGTCTTTTGAATGTCATTTTTACCTATCGATTTTATGGCTTTTTCTGGCGTAGTTTGACGTGCTGATTGCAATGTTACCATTGGATCGGGTGGATTTGATTTATTTTTAAATTCAGCCCAATTTGATGGAAATAGCCAATATTGACTGAAAATTGCACTCCCAGCAAAAACATAAGTGAGCCGTCATAAATGGTCTTTTAAATGCCATTTTTACCTATTGATTATATAGCTTTTTCTGGTGTAGTTTGACGTGTTGATTGCTACGGTACCATTGGATCAGGTGGATTTGATGTATTTTTAAAATCAGCCCAATTTGATGGAAATAGCCAATATTGACCAAAAATGCATTTTTACCGCACACATCAGTAATTTGGCAAAAATGGTCTTTTGAATGTCATTTTTACCTATCGATTTTATGGCTTTTTCTGGCTTAGTTTGACGTGCTGATTGCAACAGTACCATTGGATCAGATGGATTTGATGTATTTTTCGATTCATCCCAATTTGATGGAAATAGCCAATATTGACCATTAATGCATTTTTACCACTCAATTCAGTAGGCCGTCAAAAATGGTCTTTTGAATGTCATTTTTACCTATCGATTTTATGGCTTTTTCTGGTGTAGTTTGACGTGCTGATTGCAACGGTACCATTGGATCGGGTCGATTTGATGTTTTTTCGATTCAGCCCAATTTGATGGAAATAGCCGATATTGATCTGAAATGCTTTTTCACTGTACACATCAGTGAGCCATCAAAAATGGTCTTTTGAATGTCATTTTTACCTATCGATTTTATGGCTTTATCTTGCGTAGTTTGACATGCTAATTGCAACAGTACTTTTGGATCGGGTGGATTTGATGTATTTTCCGATTCAGCCCAATTTGATGGAAATAGCCAATATTGACTAAAAATGGCACTTCCAGCATATACATAAGTGAGCCGTCAAAAATGGTCTTTTGAATGTCATTTTTACCTATCGATTTTATGGCTTTTTCTGGAGTAGTTTGACGTGCTGATTGCAACGTTACCATTGGATCGGGCGGATTTTATGTATCTTTCGATTAAGCCCAATTTGATGGAAATAGCCAATATTGACTGAAAATGGCACTTCCAGCATATACATAAGTGAGCCATCAAAAATGGTCTTTTGAATGTCATTTTTACCTATCGATTTTATGGCTTTTTCTGGCGTAGTTTGACGTGCTGATTGCAATGTTACCATTGGATCGGGTGGATTTGATGTATTTTTAAATTCAGCCCAATTTGATGGAAATAGCCAATATTGACTGAAAATTGCACTCCCAGCAAAAACATAAGTGAGCCGTCATAAATGGTCTTTTAAATGCCATTTTTACCTATTGATTATATAGCTTTTTCTGGTGTAGTTTGACGTGTTGATTGCTACGGTACCATTGGATCAGGTGGATTTGATGTATTTTTAAAATCAGCCAAATTTGATGGAAATAGCCAATATTGACCAAAAATGCATTTTTACCGCACACATGAGTAATTTGGCAAAAATGGTCTTTTGAATGTCATTTTTACCTATCGATTTTATGGCTTTTTCTGGCGTAGTTTGACGTGCTGATTGCAACAGTACCATTGGATCAGATGGATTTGATGTATTTTTCGATTCATCCCAATTTGATGGAAATAGCCAATATTGACCATTAATGCATTTTTACCACTCAATTCAGTAGGCCGTCAAAAATGGTCTTTTGAATGTCATTTTTACCTATCGATTTTATGGCTTTTTCTGGTGTAGATTGACGTGCTGATTGCAACGGTACCATTGGATCGGGTCGATTTGATGTTTTTTCGATTCAGCCCAATTTGATGGAAATAGCCGATATTGATCTGAAATGCTTTTTCACTGTACACATCAGTGAGCCATCAAAAATGGTCTTTTGAATGTCATTTTTACCTATCGATTTTATGGCTTTATCTTGCGTAGTTTGACATGCTAATTGCAACAGTACTTTTGGATTGGGTGGATTCGATGTATTTTCCGATTCAGCCCAATTTGATGGAAATAGCCAATATTGACTAAAAATGGCACTTCCAGCATATACATAAGTGAGCCGTCAAAAATGGTCTTTTGAATGTCATTTTTACCTATCGATTTTATGGCTTTTTCTGGAGTAGTTTGACATGCTGATTGCAACGTTACCATTGGATCGGGCGGATTTTATGTATCTTTCGATTAAGCCCAATTTGATGGAAATAGCCAATATTGACTGAAAATTGCACTCCCAGCAAATACATAAGTGAGCTGTCAAAAATGGTCTTTTAAATGTCATTTTTACCTATTGATTATATGGCTTTTTCTGGCGTAGTTTGACGTGTTGATTGCTACGGTACCATTGGATCAGGTGGATTTGATGTATTTTTAAAATCAGCCCAATTTGATGGAAATAGCCAATATTGACCAAAAATGCATTTTTACCGCACACATCAGTAATACAGCAAAAATGGTCTTTTGAATGTCATTTTTACCTATCGATTTTATGGCTTTTTCTTGCGTAGTTTGATGTGTTGATTGCAACAGTACCATTGGATCAGATGGATTTGATGTATTTTTTGATTCAGCCCAATTTGATGGAAATACCCAATATTGATCTGAAATGCTTTTTCACTGTACACATCAGTGAGCCGTCAAAAATGGTCGTTTGTATTTCATTTTTACCTATCGATTTCATGGCTTTTTCTGGCGTAGTTTGACATGCTAATTGCAACAGTACTTTTGGATCGGGTGGATTTGATGTATTTTCCAATTAAGCCCAATTTGATGGAAATAGCCAATATTGACTGAAAATGGCAATTCCAGCATATACATAAGTGAGCAATAAAAAATGGTCTTTTGAATGTCATTTTTACCTATCGATTTTATGGCTTTTTCTGGAGTAGTTTGACGTGCTGATTGCAACGTTACCATTGGATTGGGTGGATTTGATGTATTTTTCGATTCAGCCCAATTTGATGGAAATAGCCAATATTGACTGAAAATTGCACTCCCAGCAAATACATAAGTGAGCCGTCAAAAATGGCCTTTTAAATGTCATTTTTACCTATTGATTATATGGCTTTATCTGACGTAGTTTGACGTATTGATTGCTACGGTACCATTGGATCAGGTGGATTTGATGTATTTTTAAAATCAGCCTAATTTGATGGAAATAGCCAATATTGACCAAAAATACATTTTTACCGCACACATCAGTAATACGGCAAAAATGGTCTTTTGAATGTCATTTTTACCTATCGATTTTATGTCTTTTTCTGGCGTATTTTGACCTTCTGATTGCAGCAGTACCATTGGATCAGATGGATTTGATGTATTTTTCGATTTAGCCCAATTTGATGTAAATCGCCAATATTGATCTGAAATGCTTATTCACTGTACATATCAGTGAGCCGTCAAAAATGGTCTTTTGTATTTTATTTTTACCTATCGGTTTTATGGCTTTTTCTGGCGTAGTTCGATGTGCTGATTGCAACAGTACCATTGGATCAGATGGACTTGATGTATTTTTCGATTCAGCCTAATTTGATGGAAATAGCCAATATTGACCAAAAATACATTTTTACCGCACACATCAGTAATACGGCAAAAATGGTCTTTTGAATGTCATTTTTATCCATCGATTTTATGGCTTTTTCTGGCGTAGTTTGATGTGCTGATTGCAACAGTACCATTGGATCAGATGGACTTGATGTATTTTTCGATTCAGCCCAATTTGATGGAAATAGCCAATATTGACCAAAAATGCATTTTTACCACTCAATTCAGTAGGCCGTCAAAAATGGTCTTTTGAATGTCATTTTTACCTATCGATTTTATGGCTTTTTCTGGTGTAGTTTGACGTGCTGATTGCAACGGTACCATTGGATCGGGTCGATTTGATGTTTTTTCGATTCAGCCCAATTTGATGGAAATAGCCAATATTGACCGATAATGCATTTTTACTGCACACATCAGTAAGCCGTCAAAAATGGTCTTTTGAATGTCATTTTTACCTATCGATTTTATGGCTTTTTCTGGCGCAGTTTGACGTGCTAATTGCAACGGTACCATTGGATCGGTTTGATTTGATGTATTTTTCAATTCAGCCCAATTTGATGGAAATAGCCAATATTGACCAGAAATGCATTTTTACAGCACATATCAGTGAGCAGTCAAAAATGGTCTTTTGTATTCCATTTTTACCTATTGATTTTATGGCTTTTTCTGGCGTAGTTTGACGTGCTAATTGCAACGGTACCATTGGATCGGGTGGATTTGATGTATTTTTCGATTCAGCCCAATTTGATGAAAATAGCCAATATCGACCGAGAATGCATTTTCTCCTCAAATATCAGTAAGCCGTCAAAAATGGTCTTTTGAATGTCATTTTTACCTATCGATTTTATGGCTTTTTCTGGCGTAGTTTGACGTCCTGATTTCAACGGTAGCATTGGATCGGGTGGATTTGATGTTTTTTTCGATTTAGCCCAATTTGATGGAAATAGTCAATATCGACCGAAAATGCATTTTCACTGCATATATCAGTAAGCTGTCAAAAATGGTCCTTTGAATGTCATTTTTACCTATTGATTTTCTGGCTTTTTCTGGCGTAGTTTGACGTCCTGATTGCAATGGTACCATTGGATTGGATGGATTTGATGTATTTTTCGATTCATCCTAATTTAACGGAAATAGCCAATACTTACCATAAATGGCACTTCCAGCACATACATAAGTGAGCTATCAAAAATGGTCTTTTGAAATTTTTTTTACCTATCAATTTTATGGCTTTTTCTGGCGTAGTTTGACGTGCTGATTGCAACAGTACCTTTGGATCGGTTGGATTTGATGTATTTTTCGATTCAGCCCAATTTGATTGAAATAGCCAATATTGACCAAGAATGCATTTTTACCGCACATATCTGTAAGTTGTCAAAAATGGTCTTTTAAATGTCATTTTTACCTATCGATTTTATGCCTTTTCCGGCGTAGTTTGACATGCTGATTTCAACAGTACCATTTGATCGGGCGGATTTGATGTATTTTTCGATTCAGCCCAATTTGATGGAAATAGCAATCTTGACCGAAAATGCATTTTTACTGCACACATCAGTAAGCCGTCAGAAATGATCTTTTGAATATCATTTTTACCCACGGATTTTATGGCTTTTTCTGGCGCAGTTTGACGTGCTGATTGCAACAGTACCATTGGATTGGGTGGATTTGATGTATTTTTCGATTCAGCCCAATTTGATGGAAATAGCCAATATTGACCAAAAATGGCACTTCCAGCACTAACATAAGTGAGCTGTCAAAAATGGTCTTTTGAATGTCATTTTTACCCATCGATTTAATGGCTTTTTCTGGCGTAGTTGGACGTGCTGATTGCAACAGTACCATTGGATCAGATAGATTTGATGTATTTTTAAATTCAGCCCAATTTGATGTAAATCGCCAATATTGACCGAAAATGCATTTTTACTGCACACATCAATAAGCCGTCGAAAATGGTCTTTTGAATGTCATTTTTACCTATCGATTTTATGGCTTTTCTGGCGTAGTTTGACGTGCTGATTGCAACGGTACCATTGGATTGGGTGGATTTGATGTATTCATCGATTCAGCCCAATTTGATGGAAATAGCCATTATTGACCAAAAATGGCACTTCCAGCACAAACATACGTGAGCTGTCAAAAATGGTCTTTTGAATGTCATTTTTACCCATCGATTTTATGGCTTTTTCTGGCGTAGTTGGACGTGCTGATTGCAACAGTACCATTGGATCAGATGGATTTGATGTATTTTTAAATTCAGCCCAATTTGATGAAAATAGCCAATATTGACTGAAAAAGCATTTTTACCACTCACATCAGTAGGCCGTCAAAAATGGTCTTTTGAATGTCATTTTTACCTATCGATTTTATGGCTTTTTCTGGTGCAGTTTGACGTGCTGATTGCAACAGTACCATTGGATCGGGTGGATTTGATGTATTTTTCGATTCAGTCCAATTTGATGTAAATAGCCAATATTAACCGAAAATGCATTTTTACCACAAACATCAGTAAGCCGTCAAAAATGGTCTTTTGAATGTCATTTTTACTTATCGATTTTATGGCTTTTTCTGGCGTAGTTTGACGTGTTGATTGCAACCATACCATTGGATCGGGTGGATTTGATGTATTTTTAAATTCAGCCCAATTTGATGGAAATAGCCAATATTGACCAAAATTGGCACTTCCAGCACATATATAAGTGAGCCGTCAAAAATGGTCTCATGAATGTCATTTTTACCTATCGATTTTATGGCTTTTTCAGGCGTAGTTTGACGTGCTGATTGCAACGGTACCATTGGATTGGGTGGATTTGATGTACTTTCGATTCAGCCCAATATGATGGAAATAGCCAATATTGACCAAAAATGGCACTTCCAGCACATACATAAGTGAGCAGTCAAAAATGGTCACATGAATGTCATTTTTACCTATCGATTTTATGGCTTTTTCTGGCGTAGTTTGACGTGTTGATTGCAACGGTACCATTGGATCGGATGGATTTGATGTATTTTCCGATTCAGCCCAATGTGATGGAAATTGCCAATATTGACCAAAAATGCATTTTTACTGCACACATCAGTAATCCGGCAAAAATGGTCTTTTGGATGTCATTTTTACATATCGATTTTATCGCTTTTTTTGGCGTAGTTTGACGTGCTGATTGTAACGGTACCATTGGATTGGGTCGATTTGTTGTATTTTTCGACTTAGCCCAATTTGATGGAAATAGCCAATATTGACCAAAAATGGCACTTCAAGCACAAACATAAGTGAGCTGTCAAAAATGGTCTTTTGAATGTCATTTTTAGCTATCGATTTCATGGCTTTTTCTGGCGTAGTTTGACCTGCTGATTGCAACGGTACAATTGGATCAGGTGGATTAATGTATTTTTCAATTCAGCCCAATTCGATGTAAATAGCCAATATTAACGGAAAATGCATTTTTACCACTCACATCAGTAAGCCGTCAAAAATGGTCATTTGAATGTCATTTATACTTATCGATTTTATGGCTGTTTTGGCATAGTTTAACGTGCTGATTGCAACAGTACCATTGGATCAGGTGGATTCGATGTATTAATCGATTCAGCCCAATTTGATTGAAATAGCCAATATTGACCAAAAATGGCACTTCCAGCACATACATAAGTGAGCCGTCAAAAATTGTCTCTTGAATGTCATTTTTACCTATCGATTTTATGGCTTTTTCTGACGTAGTTTGACTTGCTGATTGCAACAGTACCATTGGATCAGATGGATTTGATGTATTTTTCAATTCAGCTAAATTTGATGTAAATAGCCAATATTGACCGAAAAAGCATTTTTACCACTCACATCAGTAAGCCGTCAAAAATGGTCTTTCGAATATCATTTTTACCTATCGATTTTATGGCTTTTTCTGGTGTATTTTGACGTGCTGATATAAACAGTACAATTGGATCGGGTGGATTTGATGTATTTTTCGATTTAGCCCAATTTGATGGAAATAGCCAATATTGACCACAAATGCATTTTCACTGCACACATCAGTGAGCAATCAAAAATGGTCTTTTGTATTTCATTTTTACCTATCGATTGTATGGCTTTTTCTGACGTAGTTTGACTTGCTGATTGCAACAGTACCATTGGATCAGATGGATTTGATGTATTTTTCAATTCAGCTAAATTTGATGTAAATAGCCAATATTGACCGAAAAAGCATTTTTACCACTCACATCAGTAAGCCATCAGAAATGGTCTTTTGAATGTCATTTTTACCTAACGATTTTATGGCTTTTTCTGGCGTAGTTTGACGTGCCGATTGCAACGGTACCATTGGATTTTGTCGATTTGATGTATTTTTTGATTCAACCCAATTTGATGGAAATACCCAATATTGACCAAAAATGGCACTTCCAGCACATACATAAGTGAGCCATCAAAAATGGTCTTTTGAATGTCATTTTTACCTATGGATTTTATGGCTTATTCTGGCGTAGTTTGACGTGTTGATTGCAACGGTACCATTGGATTGGATGGATTTGATGTATTTTTCGATTCAGCCAAATTTGATGGAAATAGCCAATATTGACAAAAAATGCATTTTTACTGCACACATCAGTGAGCCAGCCAAAATGGTCTTTTGAATGTCATTTTTACCTATCGATTTTATATTTTTTTCTGGCGTAGTTTAACGTGCTGATTGCTACGGTACCATTGGATCTGGTGGATTTGATGTATTTTCCGATTCAGCCCAATTTGATGGAAATAGCCAATATTGACAAAAAATGCATTTTACCGCACACATCAGTAAGCCAGCAAAAATGGTCTTTTGAGTGTCATTTTTACTTATCGATTTTATTGCTTTTTCTGGCGTAGTTCTACGTGCTGATTGCAACGGTACCATTGGATTGGGTGGATTTGATGTATTTTTCAATTCAGCCCAATTTGATGGAAATTGCCAATATTGAACAAAAATGTATTTTTACTGCACATATCAGAAAGCTGTCAAAAATGGTCTTTTGAGTGTCATTTTCACCTATCGATTTTATGGCTTTTTTTGGCGTAGTTTCACGTGCTGATTGCAACGGTACCATTGGAACGGGTGGATTTGATGTAATTTTTGATTCAGCACAATTTGATGGGAATAGCCAATATTGACTGAAAATGGCACTTCCAGCACATACATAAGTGAGCCATCAAAAATGGTCTTTTGAATGTCATTTTTACCTATCGATTCTATAGCTTTTCTCGCGTAGTTTGACGTGTTGATTGCAACGGTACCATTGGATTGGGTGGATTTGATGTATTTATTCGATTCAGCCCAATTTGATGGAAATAGCCAATATTGACCAAAAATGGCACTTCCAGCACAGACATAGGTGAGCCGTAAAAATGGTCTTTTGAATGTCATTTTTACCTATCGATTTTATGGCTTTTTCTGGCGTAGTTTGACGTGCTGATTGCAACAGTACCATTGGATCGGGTGGATTTGATGTATTTTTCGATTAAGCCCAAAATGATGGAAATAGCTGAGATTGACCAAAAATTCATTTTTACCGCACATATCAGTAAGCCATCAAAAATGGTCTTTTGAATGTCATTTTTACCTATCGATTTTATGGCTTTTTCTGGCGTACTTTGACGTGCTGATTGCAACGGTAGCATTAGATTGGTTGGATTTGATATATTTTTCGATTCAGCCCAATTTGATGGAAATAGCCAATATTGACAAAAAATGGCACTTCCAGCACATACATAAGTGAGCCGTCAAAAATGGTCTTTTGTATTTCATTTTTACCTATCGATTTTATGGCTTTTCCTGGCGTAGTTTGACGTGCTGATTGCAACGATACCATTGCATTGGGTGGATTTGATGTATATTTCGATTCAGCTCAATTTGATAGAAATAGCCAATATTGACCAGTATTGCATTCTTACCGCACATATCAGTGAACCGTCAAAAATGGTATTTTGTATTTCATTTTTACCTATCGAATGTATGGCTTTTCCTGGCGTAGTTTGACGTGCTGATTGCAACACTACCATCCGATTGGGTAGATTTGATGTATTTTTCGATTCAGCTCAATTTGATGGAAATAGCCAATATTGACCAGAAATGCTTTTTCACTGCACACATCAGTGAGCCATCGAAAATGGTCTTTTGTATTTCATTTTTATCTATCGATTTTATGGCTTTTTCTGGCGTAGTTTGACGTGCTGATTGAAACGGTAGCATTTGATGGGGTGGATTTTATATATCTTTTGATTCAGCCCATTTGATAGAAATAGCCAATTTTGACAAAAAATGGCTCTTCAAGCACATACGTTAGCGAGCCATCAAAAATTGTCTCTTGAATGTCACTTTTACCTATTGATTTTATGGCTTTTTCTGGCGTAGTTTGACGTGTTGATTGCAACGGTACCATTGGATCAGGTGGATATGATGTATTTTGCAATTCAACCCAATTTGATGGAAATAATCAATATTGACCAGAAATGCATTTTTACCGCACACATCAGTAAACCATCAGAAATGGTCTTTCGAATGTCATTTTACTTATCGATTTTATTGCTTTTTCTGGCGTAGTTTGACGTGCTGATTGAAACAGTAGCATTTGATGGGGTGCATTTGATGTATTTTTCGATTCAGCCCAATTTGATGGAAATAGCAAACATTGACCAAAAATGGCACTTCCAGCACATACATAAGTGAGCCGTCAAAAATGGTCCATTGAATGTCATTTTTACCTATTGATTTTATGGCTTTCTCTGGCGTAATTTGACGTGTTGATTGCAACGGTACAATTGGATTGGATGGATTTGATGTATTTTTCGATTCAGCCAAATTTGATGGAAATAGCCAATATTGACCAGAAATGCATTTTTACCGAACATATCAGTGAGCCGTCAAAAATGGTCTTTTGTATTTCATTTTTACCTATCGATTTTATGGCATTTTCTGGCGTAGTTTGACATGCTGATTGCAACAGTACAATTGGATTGTGTGGATTTGATGTATTTTTCGATTCAGCCCAATTTGATGGAAATAGATACTATCGACCGAAAATGCATTTTTACCGCACTAATCAGTAAGCCGTCAAAAATGGTCTTTTGAATGTCATTTTTACCTATCGATTTTATGGCTTTTTCTGGTGTATTTTAACGTGCTGAATGAAACAGTACCATTGGTTGGGGTGGATTTGTTGTATTTTTAAATACAGCCCAATTTGTTGGAAATAGCCAATATTGATCAAAAATGCATTTTTACTGCACACATCAGTAAGTCAGCAAAAATGGTCTTTGAATGTCATTTTTACCTATCGATTTTATGGCTTTTTCTGGCGTAGTTTGACGTGCTGATTGCAACAGTACCATTTGATCAGATGGATTCGATGTATTTTTCAATTCAGCCCAATTTGATGTAAATAGCCAATATTGACCGAAAAAGCATTTTTACCACTCACATCAGTAAGCTGTTAAAAATGGTCTTTTGAATGTCATTTTTCCCTATCGATTTTATGGCTTTTTCTGGCGTAGTTTGACGTGCTGATTGCAACGGTAGCATTGGATCGGGTGGATTTGATGTATTTTTCGATTTAGCCCAATTTGATGGAAATAGCCAATATTGACCAAAAATGGCACTTCCAGCATATACATGAGTGAGCCGTCAAAAATGGTCTTTTTAATATCATTTTTACCTATCGATTTTATAGCTTTTTCTGGCGTAGTTTGACGTGCTGATTGCAACGGTACCATCCAATCGGGTGGATTTGATGTATTTTTCGATTCAGCTCAATTTGATGGAAATAGTCAATATTGACCAGAAATGCTTTTTCACTGCACACATCAGTTAGCCGTCGAAAATGGTCTTTTGTATCTCATTTTTGCCTATCGATTTTATGGCTTGCCCTGGCGTAGTTTGACATGCTGATTGCAACAGTACCATTCGATCGGGTGGATTTTATATATTTTTTGATTCAGCCCAATTTGATGGAAATAGCCAATTTTGACCAAAAATGGCTCTTCCAGCACATACGTTAGTGAGCCATCAAAAATGGTCTCTTGAATGTCATTTTTACCTATTGATTTTATGGCTTTTTCTGGTGTAGTTTGACGTGTTGATTGCAACGGTACCTTTGGATTGGGTGGATTTGATGTATTTTGCAATTCAACCCAATTTGATGGAATTAGCCAATATTGACCAAAAATGCATTTTTACCGCACATATCAGTAAGCCATAAAAAATGGTCTTTTGAATGTCATTTTTACCTATCGATTTTATGGCTTATTCTGGCGTAGTTTGACATGCTGATTGCAACAGTAGCATTTGATTGGGTGCATTTGATGTATTTTTCGATTCAGCACAATTTGATGGAAATAGCCAACATTGACCAAAAATGGCACTTCCAGCACATACATAAGTGAGCCGTCAAAAATGGTCTTTGGTATTTCATTTTTACCCATCGATTTTATGGCATTTTTGGCGCAGTTTGATGTGCTGATTGCAATAGTACAATTGGATCGGGTGGATTATATGTATTTTTCAAATCAGCATAATATGATGTAAATAGCCAATATTGACCAAAAATGAATTTTTACCACTGACATCAGTAAGCTGTCAAAAATGGTCTTTTGAATGTCATTTTTACCTATTGATTTTATGGCTTTTTCTGGCGTAGTTTGATGTGCTGATTGCAACAGTACCATTGGATTGGGTAGATTTGATGTATTTTTTGATTCAGCCCTATTTGATGGAAATAGCCAAAATTGACCAAAAATGGCACTTCCAGCACATACATAAGTAAGCCATCAAAAATGGTCCATTGAATGTCATTTTTACCTATTGATTTTATGGCTTTTCCTGGTGTAGTTTAACGTGCTGATTGAAACAGTCCCATTGGATGGGGTGGATTTGATGTATTTTCAAATACAGCCCTATTTGTCGGAAATAGCCAATATTGACCGAAAATGCATTTTTACATCACACATCAGTAATTCAGCAAAAAAGGTCTTTGAATGTCATTTTTACCTATCGATTTCATGGCTTTTTCTGGCGTAGTTTGACGTGGTGATTGCAGCAGTACCATTGGATCAGATGGATTTGATGTATTATTCAATTCTGCCAAATTTGATGTAAATAGCCAATATTAACCGAAAAAGCATTTTTAATACTCACATCAGTAAGCCGTCAAAAATGGTCTTTTGAATGTCATTTTTACCTATCGATTTTATGACTTTTTCTGGCGTAGTTTGACGTGCTGTTTGCAACGGTACCATTGGATCGGGTGGATTTGATGTATTTTTCGATTAGCCCAATTTGATGGAAATAGCCAATATTGACCAAAAATGGCACTTCCAGCATATACATGAGTGAGCCGTCAAAAATGGTCTCATGAATATCATTTTTACCTATCGATTTTATAACTTTTTCTGGCGTAGTTTGACGTGCTGATTGCAACTGTACCATCCAATCGGGTGGATTTGATGTATTTTTCGATTCAGCTCAATTTGATGGAAATAGCCAATATTGACCAGAAATGCTTTATCACTGCACACATCAGTGAGCCGTCGAAAATGGTCTTTTGTATTTCATTTTTACCTATCGATTTTATGGCTTGCCCTGGCGTAGTTTGACATGCTGATTGCAACGGTACCATTGGATCGGGTGGATTTGATGTATTTTGCAATTCAACCCAATTTGATGGAAATAGCCAATATTGACCGAAAATTGCACTTCCAGCAGATACATAAGTGAGCCATCAAAAATGGTCTTTTGAATGTCATTTTTACCTATGGATTTTATGGCTTTTTCTGGCGTAGTTTGACGTGCTGATTGCAACGGTACCATTGGATCGGGTGGATTTGATGTATTTTGCAATTCAACCCAATTTGATGGAAATAGCCAATATTGACCAAAAATGCATTTTTACCGCACATATCAGTAAACCATCAAAAATGGTCTTTTGAATGTCATTTTTACCTATCGATTTTATGGCTTTTCTGGCGTAGTTTGACGTGTTGATTGCAATGGTACCATTGGATCGTGTGGATTTGATGTATTTTTTCGATTCAGCCCAATTTGATGGAAATACCCAATATTGACCAAAAATGGCACTTCCAACACGGACATAAGTGAGCCATCAAAAATGGTCTTTTATATATCATTTTTACCTATCGATTTTATGGCTTTTTCTAGCGTAGGTTGACGTGCTGATTGCAACAGTAACATTGGATCGGGTGGAGATGATGTATTTTTAAATTCAGTCCAATTTGATGGAAATAGCCAATATTGACCAGTAATGCATTTTTACCGCACATATCATTGAGCCGTCAAAAATGCTCTTTTGTATTTCATTTTTACCTATCGATTGTATGGCTTTTCCTGGCGTAGTTTGACAGCTCAATTTGATGGAAATAGCCAATATTGACCATAAATACTTTTTCACTGCACACATCAGTGAGCCTTCGGAAATGGTCTTTTGTATTTCATTTTTACCTATCGATTTTATGGCTTTTCCTGGCGTAGTTTGACATGCTGATTGCAACGGTACCATTGGATCGGGTGGATTTGATGTATTTTGCAATTCAACCCAATTTGATGTAAATAAACAATATTGACAAAAATGCATTATTACTGCACACATCAGTAAGCCAGCAAAAATGGTCTTTTGAATGTCATTTTCACCTATCGATTTTATGGCTTTTTCTGTATCAGCCTAATACATACTTGCAGCACATACATGAGTGAACCATTAAAAATGGTTTTTTGAATGTCATTTTACTTATCGATTCTATGGCTTTTTCTGGCGTAGTTTGACGTGCTGATTGCAACGGTACCATTGGATCGGGTGGATTCGATGTATTTTTAAATTCAGTCCAATTTGATGGAAATAGCCAATATTGACCAAAAATGCATTTTTACTGCACACATCAGTGAGCCAGCAAGAATGGTCTTTCGAATGTCTTTTTTACCTATCGATTTTATGGATTTCTCTGGCGTCGTTTGACGTGCTGATTGCAACGGTACCATTGGATTGGGTGGATTCGATGTATTTTTCGATTCAGCCCAATTTGAATGAAGCAGCCGATATTGACCGAATATGCATTTTTACTGCTCACATCAGTAAGCCGGCAAGAATAGTCTTTTGAATGTCATTTTTACCCATTGATTTTATTGCTTTTTCTGGCGTCGTTTGACATGCTGATTGCAACGGTACCATTGGATCAGCGACATTTGATGTATTTTTAAATTCAGCCCAATTTGATGGAAATAGCCAATATTGACTGAAAATGGCACTTCCAGGACATACATAAGTGAGACATCAAAAATGGTCTTTTGAATGTCATTTTTACCTATCGATTTTATGGCTTTTTCTGGCGTAGTTTGACGTGCTGATTGCAACGGTACCATTGGATCGGGTGGATTTTGATGTATTTTTAAATTCAGTCCAATTTGATGGAAATAGCCAATATTGACAAAAAATGCATTTTTACCACACACATCAGTAGCCAGCAAAAATGGTCTTTTGAAGTTCTTTTTTACCTATCGATTTTATTGCTCTTTCTGGCGTAGTTTGACGTGCTGATTGCAACGGTACCATTGGAATTGGGTGGATGTGATGTATTTTTCGATTCAGCCCAATTTGATGGAAATAGCCAATATTAACTGAAAATGGCACTTCCAGCACATACATGAGTGAGTCATCAAAAATAGTCTTTTGAATGTCATTTTTACCTATCGATTTTATGGCTTTTTCTGGCGTAGTTTGACGTGCTGATTGCAACGGTACAATTGGATCAGGTTGATTTGATGTATTTTTCAATTCAGCCCAATTTGATGTAAATAAACAATATTGACAAAAATGCATTTTTACCGCACACATCAGTAAGCCAGCAAGAATGGTCTTTTGAATGTCATTTTCACCTATCGATTTTATGGCTTTTTCTGGCGTAGTTTGACGTGCTGATTGCAACAGTACCATTGGATCGGGTTGATTTGATGTATATTTCAATTCAGCCCAATTTGATGGAATTAGCCAATATTGAGGGAAAATGCATTTTTACCGCACACATCAGTAAGCCATCAAAAATGGTCTTTTGAATGTCATTTTTACCTATCGATTTTCTGGCTTTTTCTGGCGTAGTTTCACGTGCTGATTGCAACGGTACAATTGGATCAGGTGGATTTGATGTATTTTTTGAATAAGCCCAATTTAATGGAAATAGCCAATATTGACCGAAAATTGCATTTCCAGCAAATACATAAGTGAGCCGTCAAAAATGGTCTTATGAATGTCATTTTTACCTATCGATTTTATTGCTTTTCCTAGCATAGTTTGACATGCTGATTGCAACGGTACCATTAGATCGGGTGGATTTGATGTATATTTCGATTCAACCCAATTTGATGGAAATAGCCAACATTGACTTGAAATGCATTTTTACTGCACATATCAGTGAGCCGTCAAAAATGGTCTTTTGTATTTCATTTTTACCTATCGATTTTATGGCTTTTTCTGGCGTAGTTTCACATGCCGATTGCAACAGTACCATTGGATTGGGTGGATTTGATGTATTTTTCGATTCAGCCCAATTTGATGGAAATAGCCAATATTGACCGAATATGCATTTTTACTGCTCACATCAGTGAGCCGTCAAAAATGGTCTTTTGAATGTCATTTTTACCTATGGATTTTATGGCTTTCTCTGGCGTAGTTTGACGTGCTGATTGCAACGGTACCATTGGATTGGGTGGATTTGATGTATTTTTCGATTCAGCCCAATTTGATGAAAATAGCCAATATTGACCAAAAATTGCACTTCCAGCAAATACATAAGTAAGCCGTCGAAAATGATCTTTTGAATTTCAATTTTACCTATCGATTTTATGGCTTTTTCTGGCGTGGTTTGACATGCTGATTGCAACGGTACCATTGGATTGGGTGGATTTGATGTATTTTTCGATCCAGCCAAATTTCATGGAAATAGCCAATATTGACCAGAAATTTATTTTTACCGCAAAAATCTGTGAGCCGTCAAAAATGTTCTTTTGTATTTCATTTTTATATGACGTGGTGATGGCAACGGTACCATTGGATCGGGTGGATTTGATGTATTTTTAAATTCAGCCCAATTTGATGGAAATAGCTAAGATTGACCGCAAAAATAGCACTTCCAGCACATGCATCAGTAAAGCTGTCAAAAATGGTCTTTTGAATGTCTTTTTTACCTATTGATTTTATGGCTTTTTCTGGCGTAGTTTGACGTGTTGAATGCAACAGTACCATTGGAATTGGGTGTATTTGATCTATTTTTAAATTCAATCCAATTTGATGGAAATAGCCAATATTGACTGAAAATGGCAATTCCAGCACATACATAAGTGAGCCATCAAAAATGGTCTTTTGAATGTCATTTTTACCTATCGATTTTATGGCTTTTTCTGGAGTAGTTTGACGTGCTGATTGCAATGGTACCATTGGATTGGGTGGATTTGATGTATTTTTCGATTCGGCCCAATTTGACAGAAATAGCCAATATTGACCAAAAATGCATTTTTACTGCACACATCAGTAAGCTGTTAAAAATGGTCTTTTGAATGTCATTTTTACCGCTTGATATTATGGCTTTTTCTGGCATAGTTTGACCTGATTGCAACTGTACCATGAGATCGGGTGGAATTGATGTATTTTTTGATTCAGCCCAATTTGATGGAAATAGCCAATATTGACCGGAAATTGCACTTCCAGCAAATACATAAGTAAGCCATCGAAAATGGTCTTTTAAATTTCAGTTTTACCTATCGATTTTATGGCTTTTTCTGGTGTAGTTTGACGTGGTGAGAGCAACACTACCATTCGATCGGGTGGATTTGATGTATTTTTCAATTCAGCCCAATTTGATGGAAATAGCCAAGATTGACCGAAAAAATTGCACTTTCAGCACATACATCAGTAAAGCTGTCAAAAATGGTCTTTTGAATGTCATTTTTACCTATCGATTTTATGGCTTTTTCTGGCGTAGTTTGACGTGTTGAATGCAGTGGCACCATTGGAATTGGGTGGATGTGATGTATTTTTCAATTCAGCCCAATTTAATGGATATAATCAATATTGACTGAAAATGGCACTTCCAGCACATACATAAGTGAGCCGTCAAAAATGGTCTTTTGAATGTCATTTTTACCTATCGATTTCATGGCTTTTTCTGGCGTAGTTTGACGTGCTGATTGCAACGGTACCATTGGATCGGGTGGATTTGATGTATTTTTGATTCAGACAAATTTGATGGAAATAGCCAATATTGAACAAAAATGCATTTTTACCGCACATATCAGTAAACCGTCAAAAATGGTCTTTTGAATGTCATTTTTACCTATCGATTTTATGACTTTTTCTGGCGTAGTTTGACGTGCTGATTGCAACGGTACCATTGGATTGGGTGGATTTGATGTATTTTTCGATTCAGCCCAATTTGATGAAAATAGCCAATATTGACCGAAAATTGCACTTCCAGCAAATACATAAGTAAGCCGTCGAAAATGGTCTTTTGAATTTCAATTTTACCTATCGATTTTATGGTTTTCTCTGGCGTAGTTTGACGTGCTGATTGCAACGGTACCATTGTATCGGGTGGATTTCATGTATTTTTAGATTCAGCCCACTTTGATGGAAATAGCCAATATTGACTGAAAATGGCACTTCCAGCACATACATCAGTGAAGCTGTCAAAAATGGTCTTTTGAATGTCATTTTTACCTATCGATTTTATGGCTTTCTCTGGCGTAGTGTGACGTGTTGAATGCAACGGTACCATTGGAATTGGGTGGATGTGATATATTTTTAAATTCAGCCCAATTTGAGTGATATAGCTAATATTGACAAAAAATGTATTTTTACCGCACACATCAGTTCGCCAGCAAAAATGGTCTTTTGAATGTCTTTTTTACCCATCGATTTTATTGCTTTTTCTTGCGTAGTTTGAGGTGCTGATTGCAACGGTACCATTGGATCGGGTGGATTAGATGTATTTTTCGATTCAGCCCTATTTGAAGAAAATAGCCAATATTGACTGAAAATGGCACTTCCAGCACATACATGAGTGAGCCATCAAAAATAGTCTTTTGAATGTCATTTTTACCTATCGATTTTATTGTTTTTTCTGGCGTAGTTTGACGTGCTGATTGCAACGGTACCATTGGATCAGGTGGATTTGATGTATTTTTCGAATCAGCCCAATTTGATGGGAATAGCCAATATTGACCAGAAATGCTTTTTCACTGCACACATCAGTGAGCCGTCAAAAATGGTCTTTCGTAATTCATTTTTACCTATCGATTTTATTGCTTTTTCTGGCGTACTTTGACATGCTGATTGACACAGTACCATTGAATAGGGTGGATTTGATGTATTTTTCGATTCAGCCAAATTTGAAAGAAATAGCCAATATTTACCGAAAATGCATTTCCACTGCACACATAAGTAAGCCGTCAAAAATGTTCTTTTATATGTCATTTTTACCCATCGATTATGTGGCTTTTTCTGGCGTAGTTTGACATGCTGATTGCGACAGTACCATTGGATTGGGTGGATTTGATGTATTTTTCGATCCAGTCCAATTTCATGGAAATAGCCAATATTGACCAGAAATTAATTTTTACCGCAAAAATCTGTGAGCCGTCAAAAATGTTCTTTTGTATTTCATTTTTACCTATTGATTTCATGGCTTTTTCTGGTGTAGTTTGACGTGTTGAATGCAACGGTACCATTGGAATTGTGTGGGTGTGATGTTTTTTTCGATTCAGCCCAATTTGATGGAAAGGGCCAATATTGACTGAAAATGGCACTTCCAGCACATACATAAGTGAGCCATCAAAAATGGTCTTTTGAATGTCATTTTTACCTATCGATTTTATGGCTTTTTCTGGCGTAGTTTGACGTGCTGATTGCAATAGTACCATTGGATTGGGTGGATTTGATGTATTTTTCGATTCAGCCTAATTTGATTAAACTAGCTGCAATTGGTCGAAAAGGCCATTCCAGCACATACATAAGTGAGCTATCAAAAATGGTCTTTTGAATGTCATTTTTACCTATCGATTTTATGGCTTTTCCTGGCGTAGTTTGACATGCTGATTGCAACAGTACCATCGCATCGGGTGGGTTTGATGTATTATTCAATTCAGCCCAATTTGATGGAAATAGCTAATATTGACCGAAAATTGCAATTGGAGCAAATACATAAGTGAGCCCTCAAAAATGGTGTTTTGAAGGTCATTTTTACCTATCGATTTTTTGGCTTTTTCTAGCGTAGTTTGACAGGCTGATTGCAACTGTACCATTGGATCGGGTGGATTTGATGTATTTTCGATTCAGCCCAATTTGATAAAAATAACCAATATTGACCAAAAATTGCACTTCCAGAATATACAAAAGTGAGCCATCAAAAATGGTCTTTTGAATGTCATTTTTACCTATCGATTTTATGGCTTTTTATGGCGTAGTTTGACGTGCTGATTGCAACGTTACCATTGGATCGGATAGATTTGATGTATCTTTCGATTAAGCCCAAAATTGATGGAAATGTGCAATATAGACCAAAAAAATAGCACTTTCAGCACATACATAAAAGAGCCATCAAAAATGGTCTTTTGAATGTCATTTTCACCTCTTGATATTATGGCTTTTTCTGGCGTAGTTTGACGTGGTGATTGCAACGTTACCATTGGATTGGGTGGAATTGATGTATTTTTCGATTCAGCCCAATTTGATGGAAATAACCAATATTGACTGAGAATGCATTTTTACTGCACACATCAGTAAGCTGTCAAAAATGGTCTTTTGAATGTCATTTTTACCTATCGATTTAAGAGCTTTTTCTGGCGTAGTTTGACGTGCTGAACGCAATGGTACTATTGGATCAGGTGGATGTGAAGTATTTTTCGATTTAGCCCAATTTGATAGAAATTGCCAATATTGACCAAAAATTCATTTTTACCGCACACATCAGTAAGCCGTCAAAATTAATCTTTTGAATGTCATTTTTACCTATCGATTTTATGGCTTTTCCTGGCGTATTTTGTCGTGCTGATTGCAAAAGTGCCATTGGATCGGGTGGATTTGATGTATTTTTCGATTCAACCCAATTTGATAGAAATAGCCATATTGACCAAAAATGCATTTTTACCGCACACATCAGTAAACCGTCAAAATTAATCTTTTGAATGTCATTTTTACCTATCGATTTTATGGCTTTTTCTGGCGTAGTTTGACGTGCTGATTGCAACAGTACCAGTGGATCGGGTGGATTCGATGTATTTTTCGATTCAGCCCAATTTGATAGAAATAGCCAATATTGACCGAAAATGCATTTTTACTGCACACATCAGTAAGCCGTCAAAAATGGTCTTTTGAATGTCATTTTTACCTATCGATTTTATGGCTTTTTCTGGCGTAGTTTGACATGCTGATTGTAACGGTACCATTGGATATGGTGGATTTGATATATATTTTCATTGAGCCCAATTTTGATTGAAATAGCCAAGATTGACCGGAAAAATAGCACTTCCAGCACATACATAAGTGAGCCATCAAAAATGGTCTTTTGAATGTCATTTTTACCTTTCGATTTTATGGTTTTTTCTGGCGTTTTTTCACATGCTGATTGCAACAGTACCATTGGATCGGGTGGATCTGATGTATTTTTTGATCCAGCCCAATTTGATAGAAATAGCCTATTTGACCGAAAATGCATTTTTACCACACACATCAGTAAGCCGTCAAAAATGGTTTTTTGAATGTCATTTTTACCGATCGATTTTATGGCTTTTCCTGTTGTAGTTTGACGTGCTGATTGCAACGTTACCATTGGATCGGGTGGATTTGATGTATTTTTGAATTAAGCCATAAATTGATTGAAATAGCCAAAATGGACCAAAAAAATAGCATTTTCAGCATATACATAAGTGAGCCAACAAAAATGGTCTTTTGAATGTCATTTTCACCCATCGATTTTATGGCTTTTTCTGGTGTAGTTTGACGTGCTGATTGCAACGTTACCATTGGATCGGGTGGATTTGATGGATTTTTCGATTCAGCCAAATTCGATGGAAATAGCCAATATTGACTAAAAATTGCACTTCCAGCAAATACATAAGTGAGCCGTCAAAAATGGTGTTTTGAAGGTCATTTTTACCTATCGATTTTATGGCTTTTTCTAGCGTAGTTTGACACGCTGATCGCAACGGTACCATTGGATCGGGTGGATTTGATGTATTTTCGATTCAGTCCATTTTGATAAAAATAACCAATATTGACTAAAAATTGCACTTCCAGAATATACAAAAGTGAGCCATCAAAAATGGTCTTTTGAATGTCATTTTTACCTATTGATTATATGGCTTTTTCTAGCGTAGTTAGACACGCTGATTGCAACTGTACCATTGGATCGGGTGGATTGATGTATTTTTGATTCAGCCCAATTTGGATTGAAATAGCCAATATTGACCAGAAATGCATTTTTACCGCACACATCAATAAAGCCGTCAAAAATGGTCTTTTGAATGTCATTTTTACCTATCGATTTTATCGCTTTTTCTGGCGTAGTTTGACGTGCTGATTGCAACGTTACCATTGGATCAGGTGGATTTGATGTATTTTTCTATTTAGCCCAATTTGATGGAAATAGCCAATATTGACAGAAAATGGCACTTCCAGCACATACATAAGTGAGCCATCAAAAATGGTCTTTTGAATGTCATTTTTACATATCGATTTTATGGTTTTTTCTGGCGTAGTTTGACGTGGTGATTGCAACGGTACCATTGGATTGGGTGGATTTGATGTATTTTTCGATTCAGCCAAATTTGATGGAAATAACCAATATTGACTGAAAATGCATTTTTACTGCACACATCAGTAAGCCGTCAAAAATGGTCTTTTGAATGTCATTTTTACCCATCGATTTTATGGATTTATCAGGCGTAGTTTGACGTGCTGATTGTAACAATACCATTGGATCGAGTGGATTTGATGTATTTTTCAAATCAGCCCAATTTGATGGAAATAGCCAATATTGACCGAAAATGGTAGTTCCAGCACTTACATAAGTGAGCCTGCAAAAATCGTCTTTTGATTGTCATTTTTACCTATTGATTTTATGGCTTTTTCTGTCGTAGTTTGACGTGTTGATCGCAACGGTACCATTGGTTCGGGTGGATTTGATGCATTTCTAAATTCAGCCCAATTTGATGGAAATAGCCAAGATAGACCAAAAATGTATTTTTATCCCACACATCAGTAAGCTGTCAAAAATGGTCTTTTGGATGTCATTTTTACCTATCGATTTTATGGCTTTTTCTGACGTAGTTTGACGTGGTGATTGCAACGGTACCATTGGATCAGGTGGTTTTGATGTATTTTTTGATTCAGTCCAATTTCATGGAAATAGCCAATATTGACTGAAAATGGCACTTCCACCACATACATAAGTGAGCCGTAAAAATGGTCTTTTCAATGTCATTTTTACCTATCGATTTTATGGCTTTTTCTGGCGTAGTTTGACGTGCTGATTGCAACGGTACCATTGGATCAGGTGGATTTGATGTATTTTTCGATTCAGCCCAATTTCATGGAAATAGCCAATATTGACCTACAATGGCACTTCCAGCACATACATAAGTGAGCCGTCAAAAGTGGTCTATTGAATGTCATTTGTACATATTGATATAATGGCTTTTTCTGGTGTAGTTTGACGTGTTAATTGCAACAGTACCATTGGATCGGGTGGAATTGATGTATTTTTCGATTCAGCCCAATTTGATGGAAATAGCCAATATTGACTAAAAATGCATTTTTATTGCACACATCAGTAAGCCTTCAAAAATGGTATTTTGAATGTCATTTTTACCTATTGATTTTATGGCTTTTTCTGGCGTAGTTCGACGTGCTGATTCCAACGGTACCATTGGATCGGGTGGATTTGATGTATTTTTTTGATTCAGCCCAATATGATGAAAAAGCCAATATTGACCGAAAATTACACTTCCAGCAAATACATAAGTGAGCCATCAAAAATGGTCTTTTGAATGTCATTTTTACCTATCGATTTTATTGCTTTGTCTGCCGGAGTTTGACGTGCTGATTGCAACGGTACCATCGGATCTGGTGGATTTGATGAATTTTTTGATTCAGCCTAATTTGATGGAAATAGCCAATATTGACCAGAAATACATTTTTACTGCACACATCAGTAAACTGTCAAAATTGGTCTCTTGAATGTTATTTTTACCTATCGATTTCATGGCTTTTCATGGCGTAGTTTGACGTGCTGATTGCAACAGTGCCATTGGATCGGGTGGATTTGATGTATTTTTCGATTCAACCCAATTTGATAGAAATAGCCATATTGACCAAAAATGCATTTTTACCGCACACATCAGTAAAACGTCAAAATTAATCTTTTGAATGTCATTTTTACCTATCGATTTTATGGCTTTTTCTGGCGTAGTTTGATTTGCTGATTGCAACAGTACCATTGGATCAGGTGGATTCGATACATTTTCAAATTCAGCCCAATTTGACGGAAATAACCAATATTGACCGAAAATGCATTTTTACTGCTCACATCAGTAAGCCGTCAAAAATGGCCTTTTGAATGTGATTTTTACCTATCGATTTTATGGCTTTTTCTGGCGTCGTTTGACATGTTGATTGCAACAGTACTATTGGATTAGGTGGATTTGATGTATTTTTCAATTCATCCTAATTTGATGTAAATAGCCAATATCAACCAAGAATGCATTTTTACCACTCACATCAGTAAGCTGTCAAAAATTATCTTTTCAAAGTTATTCTTTCCTATCGATTTTATGGCTTTTTCTGGCGTAGTTTGACGTGTTGATTGAACGGTACCATAGGATAGGGTGGATTTGATGTATTTTTTGATTTAGCCATATTTGATGGATATAATCAATATTGACCAAAAATGGTAGTTCCAGTACTTACATAAGTGAGCTGGCAAAAATCGTCTTTTGATTGTCATTTTTACCTATTGATTTTATGGCTTTTTTCTGGCGTAGTTTGACGTGTTAATTGCAACAGTACCATTGGATCGGGTGGAATTGATGTATTTTTCGATTCAGCCCAATTTGATGGAAATAGCCAATATTGAATAAAAATGCATTTTTATTGCACACATCAGTAAGCCTTCGAAAATGGTATTTTGAATGTCATTTTTACCTATTGATTTTATGGCTTTTTCTGGCGTAGTTCGACGTGCTGATTCCAACGGTACCATTGGATCGGGTGGATTTTATGTATTTTTTTGATTCAGCCCAATATGATGAAAAAGCCAATATTGACCAGAAATACATTTTTACTGCACACATCAGTAAACTGTCAAAATTGGTCTCTTGAATGTCATTTTTACCTATCGATTTCGTGGCTTTTCCTGGCGTATTTTGACGTGCTGATTGCAACAGTGCCATTGGATCGGGTGGATTTGATGTATTTTTCGATTCAACCCAATTTGATAGAAATAGCCATATTGACCAAAAATGCATTTTTACCGCACACATCAGTAAACTGTCAAAATTAATCTTTTGAATGTCATTTTTACCTATCGATTTTATGGCTTTTTCTGGCGTAGTTTGACGTGCTGATTGCAACAGTACCATTGGATCAGGTGGATTTGATATATTTTTAAATTCAGCCCAATTTGATGGAAATAACCAATATTGACCGAAAATGCATTTTTACTGCTCACATCAGTAAGCCGTCAAAAATGGCCTTTTGAATGTCATTTTTACCTACCGATTTTATGGCTTTTTCTGGCGTCGTTTGACATGCTGATTGCAACAGTACTATTGGATTAGGTGGATTTGATGTATTTTTCAATTCATCCTAATTTGATGTAAATAGCCAATATTAACCAAGAATGCATTTTTACCACTCACATCAGTAAGCTGTCAAAAATTATCTTTTCAAAGTCATTCTTTCCTATCGATTTTATGGCTTTTTCTGGCGTAGTTTGACGTGTTGATTGAACGGTACCATAGGATCGGGTGGATTTGATGTATTTTTCGATTCAGCCATATTTGATGGATATAATCAATATTGACCAAAAATGGTAGTTCCAGCACTTACATAAGTGAGCTGGCAAAAATCGTCTTTTGATTGTCATTTTTACCTATTGATTTTATGGCTTTTTTCTGGCGTAGTTAGACCTGTTGATTGCAACGGTACCATTGGATCGGGTGGATTTGATGCATTTCTAAATTTAGCCCAATTTGATGGAAATAGCCAATATAGACTGAAAATTGCACTTCCAGCAAATACATAAGTGAGCCGTCAAAAATGGTCTTTTGAATGTCATTTTTACCTATCGATTTTATGGCTTTTTCTGGCGTAGTTTGAGGTGATTATTGCAACACTACCATTGGATCGGATAGATTTGAAGTATTTTTGATTCAGCCCTATTTGATGGAAATAGCCAATATTGACTGAAAATTGCACTTCCAGTATATACATAAGTGAGCCATCAAAAATGGTCATTTGAATGTCATTTTTACCCATCGATTTTATGGCTTTTTCTGGCGTAGTTTGACGTGCTGATTGCAACGGTACCATTGGATCGGGTGGATTTGATGTATTTTTCGATTCAGCCAAATTCGATGGAAATAGCCAATATTGACTGAAAATTGCACTTCCAGCAAATACATAAGTGAGCCATCAAAAATGGTGTTTTGAATGTCATTTTTACCTATCGATTTTCTGGCTTTTTCTGGCGTAGTTTGACGTGCTGATTTCAACGATACCATTGGATAAGGTGGATTTGATGTATTTTTCAATTCACCCCAATTTGATGGAAATAGCCAATATTGACCAGAAATGCTTTTTCACTGCTCACATCAGTGAGCTGTCAAAAATGGTCTTTTGTATTTCATTTTTACCTATTGATTTTATGGCTTTTTCGTGCGTATTTTGACATGCCGATTGCAACAGTACCTTTGGATCTGGAGGATTTGATGTATTTTTGATTCCGCCCAATTTGATGTAAATAGCCAATATTGACCAAAAATGCATTTTTACCGCACACATCAGTAAGCCGTCAAAAATGGTCTTTTGAATGTCATTTTTACCTATCGATTTTATGGCTTTTTCTGGCGTAGTTTGATTTGCTGATTGCAACAGTACCATTGGATCAGGTGGATTCGATACATTTTCAAATTCAGCCCAATTTGACGGAAATAACCAATATTGACCGAAAATGCATTTTTACTGCTCACATCAGTAAGCCGTCAAAAATGGCCTTTTGAATGTGATTTTTACCTATCGATTTTATGGCTTTTTCTGGCGTCGTTTGACATGTTGATTGCAACAGTACTATTGGATTAGGTGGATTTGATGTATTTTTCAATTCATCCTAATTTGATGTAAATAGCCAATATTAACCAAGAATGCATTTTTACCACTCACATCAGTAAGCTGTCAAAAATTATCTTTTCAAAGTCATTCTTTCCTATCGATTTTATGGCTTTTTCTGGCGTAGTTTGACGTGTTGATTGAACGGTACCATAGGATAGGGTGGATTTGATGTATTTTTTGATTTAGCCATATTTGATGGATATAATCAATATTGACCAAAAATGGTAGTTCCAGCACTTACATAAGTGAGCTGGCAAAAATCGTCTTTTGATTGTCATTTTTACCTATTGATTTTATGGCTTTTTTCTGGCGTAGTTTGACGTGTTAATTGCAACAGTACCATTGGATCGGGTGGAATTGATGTATTTTTCGATTCAGCCCAATTTGATGGAAATAGCCAATATTGAATAAAAATGCATTTTTATTGCACACATCAGTAAGCCTTCAAAAATGGTATTTTGAATGTCATTTTTACCTATTGATTTTATGGCTTTTTCTGGCGTAGTTCGACGTGCTGATTCCAACGGTACCATTGGATCGGGTGGATTTTATGTATTTTTTTGATTCAGCCCAATATGATGAAAAAGCCAATATTGACCAGAAATACATTTTTACTGCACACATCAGTAAACTGTCAAAATTGGTCTCTTGAATGTCATTTTTACCTATCGATTTCGTGGCTTTTCCTGGCGTATTTTGACGTGCTGATTGCAACAGTGCCATTGGATCGGGTGGATTTGATGTATTTTTCGATTCAACCCAATTTGATAGAAATAGCCATATTGACCAAAAATGCATTTTTACCGCACACATCAGTAAACCGTCAAAATTAATCTTTTGAATGTCATTTTTACCTATCGATTTTATGGCTTTTTCTGGCGTAGTTTGACGTGCTGATTGCAACAGTACCATTGGATCAGGTGGATTTGATATATTTTTAAATTCAGCCCAATTTGATGGAAATAACCAATATTGACCGAAAATGCATTTTTACTGCTCACATCAGTAAGCCGTCAAAAATGGCCTTTTGAATGTCATTTTTACCTACCGATTTTATGGCTTTTTCTGGCGTCGTTTGACATGCTGATTGCAACAGTACTATTGGATTAGGTGGATTTGATGTATTTTTCAATTCATCCTAATTTGATGTAAATAGCCAATATTAACCAAGAATGCATTTTTACCACTCACATCAGTAAGCTGTCAAAAATTATCTTTTCAAAGTCATTCTTTCCTATCGATTTTATGGCTTTTTCTGGCGTAGTTTGACGTGTTGATTGAACGGTACCATAGGATCGGGTGGATTTGATGTATTTTTCGATTCAGCCATATTTGATGGATATAATCAATATTGACCAAAAATGGTAGTTCCAGCACTTACATAAGTGAGCTGGCAAAAATCGTCTTTTGATTGTCATTTTTACCTATTGATTTTATGGCTTTTTTCTGGCGTAGTTAGACCTGTTGATTGCAACGGTACCATTGGATCGGGTGGATTTGATGCATTTCTAAATTTAGCCCAATTTGATGGAAATAGCCAATATAGACTGAAAATTGCACTTCCAGCAAATACATAAGTGAGCCGTCAAAAATGGTCTTTTGAATGTCATTTTTACCTATCGATTTTATGGCTTTTTCTGGCGTAGTTTGAGGTGATTATTGCAACACTACCATTGGATCGGATAGATTTGAAGTATTTTTGATTCAGCCCTATTTGATGGAAATAGCCAATATTGACTGAAAATTGCACTTCCAGTATATACATAAGTGAGCCATCAAAAATGGTCATTTGAATGTCATTTTTACCCATCGATTTTATGGCTTTTTCTGGCGTAGTTTGACGTGCTGATTGCAACGGTACCATTGGATCGGGTGGATTTGATGTATTTTTCGATTCAGCCAAATTCGATGGAAATAGCCAATATTGACTGAAAATTGCACTTCCAGCAAATACATAAGTGAGCCATCAAAAATGGTGTTTTGAATGTCATTTTTACCTATCGATTTTCTGGCTTTTTCTGGCGTAGTTTGACGTGCTGATTTCAACGATACCATTGGATAAGGTGGATTTGATGTATTTTTCAATTCACCCCAATTTGATGGAAATAGCCAATATTGACCAGAAATGCTTTTTCACTGCTCACATCAGTGAGCTGTCAAAAATGGTCTTTTGTATTTCATTTTTACCTATTGATTTTATGGCTTTTTCGTGCGTATTTTGACATGCCGATTGCAACAGTACCTTTGGATCTGGAGGATTTGATGTATTTTTGATTCCGCCCAATTTGATGTAAATAGCCAATATTGACCAAAAATGCATTTTTACCGCACACATCAGTAAGCCGTCAAAAATGGTCTTTTGAATGTCATTTTTACCTATCGATTTTATGGCTTTTTCTGGCGTAGTTTGATTTGCTGATTGCAACAGTACCATTGGATCAGGTGGATTCGATACATTTTCAAATTCAGCCCAATTTGACGGAAATAACCAATATTGACCGAAAATGCATTTTTACTGCTCACATCAGTAAGCCGTCAAAAATGGCCTTTTGAATGTGATTTTTACCTATCGATTTTATGGCTTTTTCTGGCGTCGTTTGACATGTTGATTGCAACAGTACTATTGGATTAGGTGGATTTGATGTATTTTTCAATTCATCCTAATTTGATGTAAATAGCCAATATTAACCAAGAATGCATTTTTACCACTCACATCAGTAAGCTGTCAAAAATTATCTTTTCAAAGTCATTCTTTCCTATCGATTTTATGGCTTTTTCTGGCGTAGTTTGACGTGTTGATTGAACGGTACCATAGGATAGGGTGGATTTGATGTATTTTTTGATTTAGCCATATTTGATGGATATAATCAATATTGACCAAAAATGGTAGTTCCAGCACTTACATAAGTGAGCTGGCAAAAATCGTCTTTTGATTGTCATTTTTACCTATTGATTTTATGGCTTTTTTCTGGCGTAGTTTGACGTGTTAATTGCAACAGTACCATTGGATCGGGTGGAATTGATGTATTTTTCGATTCAGCCCAATTTGATGGAAATAGCCAATATTGAATAAAAATGCATTTTTATTGCACACATCAGTAAGCCTTCAAAAATGGTATTTTGAATGTCATTTTTACCTATTGATTTTATGGTTTTTTCTGGCGTAGTTCGACGTGCTGATTCCAACGGTACCATTGGATCGGGTGGATTTTATGTATTTTTTTGATTCAGCCCAATATGATGAAAAAGCCAATATTGACCAGAAATACATTTTTACTGCACACATCAGTAAACTGTCAAAATTGGTCTCTTGAATGTCATTTTTACCTATCGATTTCGTGGCTTTTCCTGGCGTATTTTGACGTGCTGATTGCAACAGTGCCATTGGATCGGGTGGATTTGATGTATTTTTCGATTCAACCCAATTTGATAGAAATAGCCATATTGACCAAAAATGCATTTTTACCGCACACATCAGTAAACCGTCAAAATTAATCTTTTGAATGTCATTTTTACCTATCGATTTTATGGCTTTTTCTGGCGTAGTTTGACGTGCTGATTGCAACAGTACCATTGGATCAGGTGGATTTGATATATTTTTAAATTCAGCCCAATTTGATGGAAATAACCAATATTGACCGAAAATGCATTTTTACTGCTCACATCAGTAAGCCGTCAAAAATGGCCTTTTGAATGTCATTTTTACCTACCGATTTTATGGCTTTTTCTGGCGTCGTTTGACATGCTGATTGCAACAGTACTATTGGATTAGGTGGATTTGATGTATTTTTCAATTCATCCTAATTTGATGTAAATAGCCAATATTAACCAAGAATGCATTTTTACCACTCACATCAGTAAGCTGTCAAAAATTATCTTTTCAAAGTCATTCTTTCCTATCGATTTTATGGCTTTTTCTGGCGTAGTTTGACGTGTTGATTGAACGGTACCATAGGATCGGGTGGATTTGATGTATTTTTCGATTCAGCCATATTTGATGGATATAATCAATATTGACCAAAAATGGTAGTTCCAGCACTTACATAAGTGAGCTGGCAAAAATCGTCTTTTGATTGTCATTTTTACCTATTGATTTTATGGCTTTTTTCTGGCGTAGTTAGACCTGTTGATTGCAACGGTACCATTGGATCGGGTGGATTTGATGCATTTCTAAATTTAGCCCAATTTGATGGAAATAGCCAATATAGACTGAAAATTGCACTTCCAGCAAATACATAAGTGAGCCGTCAAAAATGGTCTTTTGAATGTCATTTTTACCTATCGATTTTATGGCTTTTTCTGGCGTAGTTTGAGGTGATTATTGCAACACTACCATTGGATCGGATAGATTTGAAGTATTTTTGATTCAGCCCTATTTGATGGAAATAGCCAATATTGACTGAAAATTGCACTTCCAGTATATACATAAGTGAGCCATCAAAAATGGTCATTTGAATGTCATTTTTACCCATCGATTTTATGGCTTTTTCTGGCGTAGTTTGACGTGCTGATTGCAACGGTACCATTGGATCGGGTGGATTTGATGTATTTTTCGATTCAGCCAAATTCGATGGAAATAGCCAATATTGACTGAAAATTGCACTTCCAGCAAATACATAAGTGAGCCATCAAAAATGGTGTTTTGAATGTCATTTTTACCTATCGATTTTCTGGCTTTTTCTGGCGTAGTTTGACGTGCTGATTTCAACGATACCATTGGATGAGGTGGATTTGATGTATTTTTCAATTCACCCCAATTTGATGGAAATAGCCAATATTGACCAGAAATGCTTTTTCACTGCTCACATCAGTGAGCTGTCAAAAATGGTCTTTTGTATTTCATTTTTACCTATTGATTTTATGGCTTTTTCGTGCGTATTTTGACATGCCGATTGCAACAGTACCTTTGGATCTGGAGGATTTGATGTATTTTTGATTCCGCCCAATTTGATGTAAATAGCCATAATGACCAAAAATGTATTTTTACCGCACACATCAGTAAGCCGTCAAAAATGGTCTTTTGAATGTCATTTTTACCTATCGATTTTATGGCTTTTTCTGGCGTAGTTTGATGTGCTGATTGCAACGGTACCATTGGATCGGATGAATTTGATGTATTTTTTGATTCAGCCCAATTTGATGGTAAGAGCCAATATTGACCAAAAATGGCACTTCCAGCACATACACAAGTGAGCCGTCAAAAATGGTCTTTTGAATGTCATTTTTACCTATTGGTTTTATGGCTTTTTCTGGCGTAGTTTGACATGCTGATTGCAACGGTACCATTTGATCGGATGGATTTGATGTATCTTTCAATTCAGCCCAATTTGATGGAAATAGCCAATATTGACCCAAAATGCTTTTTCACTGCACACATCAGTGAGCTGTCAAAAATGGTCTTTTGTATTTCGTTTTCACCTATCGATTTTATGGCTTTTTCTGGCGTAGTTTGACGTGCTGATTGCAACGGTACCATTTGATCGGGTTGATTTGATGCATTTTTCGTTTCGGCCCAATTTGATGGAAATAGCCAATATTGACCCAAAATACATTTTCACTGCACACATCAGTGAGCCGTCAAAAATGGTCTTTTGTATTTCATTTTCACCAATCGATTTTATGGCTTTTTCTGGCGTAGTTTGACATTTTTTTTCGCAATGGTACCATTGGATCGGGTGGAATTGTTGAATTTTTAAATTCAGCCCTATTTGATGATAATAGCCAATATAGACAAAAAAGGCATTTTTACCCCACACATCAGTAAGCCAGCAAAAATGGGCTTTGGAATGTCATTTTTACCTATTGGTTTTATGCCTTTTATTGCGTAGTTTGACGTGCTCATTGCAACGGTTCCTTATGATCAGGTTGATTTGATGTATCTATCGATTCAGCCCAATTTGATGGAAATAGCCAATATTGACCAGAAATGCTTTTTCTCTGCACACATCAGTGAGCTGTCAAAAATGGTCTTTTGTATTTCATTTTTACCTATCGATTATATGGCTTTTTCTGGCGTAGTTTGACGTGTTAATTGCAACAGTACCATTGGATCGGGCAGATTTGATGTATTTTTGATTTAGCCCAATTTGATGGAAATAGCCAATATTGACTGAAAATGGCATTTCCAGCACATACATAATTCAGCCATCAAAAATGGTCTTTTAAATGTCATTTTTACCCATCGATTTTATTGCTTTTTTCTGGCGTAGTTTGTCGTGCTGATTGCAACGGTACCATTGGATCGGGTGGATTTGATGGATTTTTCGATTCAGCCCAATTTGATGGAAATAGCCAATATTGACTGAAAATTGCACTTCCAGTACATACATAAGTGAGCCATCAAAAATGGTCTTTTGAATGTCATTTTTACCTATCGATTTTATGGCTTTTTCTTTCGTAGTTTGACGTGCTGATTGCAACGGTATCATTGGATTGGGTGGATTTGATGTATTTTTGATTCAGCCCAATCTGATGGAAATAGCCAATATTGACCAGAAATGCTTTTTCACAGCTAACATCAGTGAGCTGTCAAAAATGGTCTCATGTATTTCATTTTTACCTATCGATTTTATGGCTTTTTCGTGCATAGTTTGACATGCTGATTGCAAGAGTACCATTGGATTGGATGGATTTGATGTATTTTTGATTCAGCCCAATTTGATGAAAATAACCAATATTGACCAAAAATGCATTTTTACCGCACAAATCAGTAAGCTGGCAAAAATGGTCTTTTGAATGTTATTTCAAACTATCGATTTTATGGCTTTTTCTGGCGTAGTTTGACGTGCTGATTGCAAAAGTACCATTGGATTGGGTGGATTTGATGTATTTTTCGATTAAGCCCAATTTGATGGAAATAACCAATATTGACCAAAAATGCATTTTTACTGCACAAATCAGTAAACCGGCACAAATGGTCTTTTGAATGTCATTTTTACCTATTGATTTTAAGGCTTTTTCTGGCGTCGTTTGACGTGTTTATTGCAACAGTACCATTGGATCGGGTGGATTTGATGTATTTTTCGATTCAGCCCAATTCGATGGAAATAGCTGATATTGACCAAAAATGCATTTTTACCGCACACATCAGTAAACCGGCAAAAATGGTCTTTTGAATGTCATTTTTACCTATCGATTTTATGGCTTTTTCTGGCGTAGTTTGACGTGCTGATTGCAACACTACCATTCAATCGGGTGGATTTGATGTATTTTTGATTCAGTCCAATTTGACGGAAATACCCAATATTGACTGAAAATGGCACTTCCAGCACATACATAAGTGAGCTGTCAAAAATGGTGTTTTGAATGTGATTTTTACCTATCGATTTTATGGCTTTTTCTGGGGTAGTTTGACGTGCTGATTGCAACGGTACCATTGGATCAGGTGGATTTGATGTATTTTTCGATTCAGCCTAATTTCATGGAAAGAGCCAATATTGACCAACAATGGCACTTCAAGCACATACATAAGTGAGCCGTCAAAAGTGGTCTTTTGAATGTCATTTTTACATATTGATATAATGGCTTTTCTGGCCTAGTTTGACGTGTTAATTGCAACAGTACCATTGGATCGGGTGGATTTGATGTATTTTTCGATTCAACCCAATTTGATGGAAATAGCCAATATCGACCAAAAATGCATTTTTACTGCACACATCAGTAAGCCGTCAAAAATGGTCTTTTGAATGTCATTTTTACCTATCGATTTTATGGCTTTTTCTGGCGTAGTTTGACGTGGTGATTGCAAACGGATTGATGGAAATAACCTATATTGACCAAAAATGCATTTTTTCCCGCACAAATCAGAAAACCGGCAAAAATGGTCTTTTGAATGTCATTTTTACCTATCGATTTTATGGCTTTTTCTGGCGTAGTTTGACGTGCTTATTGCAACGGTACAACTGGATCGGGTGGATTTGATGTATTTTTAAATTCAGCCCAATTTGATGGAAATAGCCAATATTGACCGACAATGCATTTTCCCGGCACACATCAGTGAGCCATCAAAAATGATCTTTTGAATGTCATTTTTACCTATCGATTTTATGGCTTTTTCTGGCATGGTTTGACGTGCTGATTGCAACAGTACCATTGGATCGGGTGGATTTGATATATTTTTTGATTCAGCCGAATTTGGTGTAAATAGCCAATATTGACCAGAAATGGCAATTCCTGCACATACATAAGTTAGCCATCAAAAATGGTCTTTTGAATGTCATTTTTACCTATTGATTTTATGGCTTTTTCTGGCGTAGTTTGATGTGCTGATTGCAACAGTACCATTGGATCGGAAGGATTTGATGTATTTATAAATTCAGAACAATTTGATGGAATTAGCCAATATTGACCAAATATGCATTTTTACCGACCACATCAGTAAGCCGTCAAAAATGGTCTTTTAAATGTCATTTTCACCTATTAATTTTATGGCTTTTTCTGGCGTAGTTTGACGTGCTGATTGCAACGGTACCATTGGATCGGGTGGAATTTATATATTTTTCGATTCAGCCCAATTTGATGGAAATAGTGAATATTGACTAAAAATGCATTTTTACCAGCAGACATCAGTGAGCCAGCAAAAATGGTCTTTCGAATGTCATTTTTGCCTGTCGATTTCATGGCTTTTCTGGCGTGTTTTGACGTGCTGATTGCAACGGTACCATTGGATTGGGTGGATTTGATGTATATTTAAATTCAGCCCAATTTGATGGAAATAGCCAATATTGACCAAAAATGCATTTTCCCGAAACACATCAGTAAGCCGTCAGAAATGGTCTTTTGTATGTCATTTTTACCTATCGATTTTATGTCTTTTCCTGGCATGGTTTGACGTGCTGATAGCAACGTTACCATTGGATTATGTGGATTTGATATATATTTTGATTCAGCCCAATTCAATGTAAATAGCCAATATTGACAAAAAATTCATTTTTACCGACCACATCAGTAAGCCGGCAAAAATGGTCTTTTGAATGTCATTTTTACCTATCGATTTTATGGCTTTTTCTGGTGTTGTTTGACGTGCTGATTGCAATTGTACAACTGGATCGGGTGGATTTGATGTATTTTTCATTCAGCCCATTTTGATTCAAATAGCCAATATTGACCAAAAATGGCTCTTCCAGCACATACATAAGTGAGCCGTCAAAAATGGTGTTTTGAATGTCATTTTTACCTGTCGATTTTATGGCTTTTTCTGGCGTAGTTTGACATGTTGTTGCAACGGTACCATTGGATAGGGTGGATTTGATGTATTTTTTGATTCAGCCCAATTTGATGGAAATAGCCAATATTGACCAAAAATGCATTTTTATCGCACACATCAGTAAGCCGGCAAAAATGCTCTGTTGGATGTCAATTTTACCTATCGATTTTATGGCTTTTTCTGCCGTAGTTTGACGTGCTGATTGCAACAGTACCATTGGATCGGGTGGATTTGATGTATTTTTCGATTCAGCCCAATTTAATGGAAATAGCCAATATTGACCAAACATGCATTTTTACCGCACATATCATTAAGCTGTCAAAAATGATCTTTTGATTGTCATTTTTAACTATCGATTTTATTGCTTTTTCCAGCGTAGTATGACGTGCTGATTGCAACGGTACCATTGGATTGGGTGGATTTGATGTATTTTTCGATTCAGCCCAATTTGATGGAAATAGCCAACATTGATTGAAAATGGCGTTTCCAGCACATACATAAGTGAGCCATCAAAAATGCTCTTTTGAATGTCATTTTTACCTATCGATTTTATGGCTTTTTCTTGCGTAGTTTGACGTGCTGATTGCAACAGTACCATTGGATCGGGTGGATTTGATGTATTTTTCGATTCATCCAAATTTGATGAAAATAGCCAATATTGACCGAAAATGCATTTTTACCGCTCACATCAGTAAGCCGTCAAAAATGGTTTTTTGAATGTCATTTTTACCTATCGATTTTATGGCTTTTTCTGGCGTAGTTCGACGTGCTGATTGCAACAGTACCATTGGATTTGGTGGATTTGATGTATTTTACGATTCAGCCCAATTAGATGGAAATAGCTGATATTGACCAAAAATGCATTTTCACCGCACACATCAGTGAGAATGCAAAAATTGTCCTTTTAATGTCATTTTTACCTATTGATTTTATGGACTTTTCTGGCGTAGTTTGACGTGCTGATTGCTACGGTACCATTGGATCGGGTGGATTTGATGTATTTTTGATTCAGCCCAATTTGATGGAAATAACCAATATTGACCAAAAATGAATTTTTACCGCACAAATCAGTAAACCGGCAAAAATGGTCTTTTGAATGTCATTTTTACCTATTGATTTTAAGGCTTTTTACGGCGTCGTTTGACGTGCTGATTGCAACAGTACCATTGGATCGGATGGATTTGATGTAATTTTTGATTCAGCCCAATTTGATGGAAATAACCTATATTGACCAAAAATGCATTTTTTCCCGCACAAATCAGTAAACCGGCAAAAATGGTCTTTTGAATGTCATTTTTACCTATTGATTTTAAGGCTTTTTATGGCGTCGTTTGACGTGTTGATTGCAACAGTATCATTGGATCGGGTGGATTTGATGTATTTTTCGATTCAGCCCAATTTGATGGAAATAGCCAATATTGACCCAAAATGCTTTTTCTTTGCACACATCAGTGAGCCGTCAAAAATGGTCTTTTGAATGTTATTTTTACCTATCGATTTTATGGCTTTTTCTGGCGTAGTTTGACGTGTTGATTGCAACGGTACCATTGGATCGGGTGGATTCGATGTATTTTTCTATTCAGCCCAATTTGATGGAAATAGCCAATATTGACCCGAAATGCTTTTTCACTGCACACATCAGTGAGCTGTCAAAAATGGTCTTTTGAATGTCATTTTTACCTACTGATTTTATGGCTTTTTCTGGCGTAGTTTGACATGTTGATTGCAATGGTAACATTGGATTGGGTGGAATTGATGCATTTCTAAATTCAGCCCTATTTGTTTAAAATAGCCAATATTGACCAAAAAGGCATTTTTACCCCACACATCAGTAAGCCGGCAAAAATGCTCTGTTGAATGTCAATTTTACCTATCGATTTTATGGCTTTTTCTGGCGTAGTTTGACGCGCTGATTGCAACAGTACCATTGGATCGGGTGGATTTGATGTATTTTTCGATTCAGCCCAATTTAATGGAAATAGCCAATATTGACCAAACATGCATTTTTACTGCACATATCAGTAAGCTGTCAAAAATGGTCTTTTGAATGTCATTTTTAACTATCGATTTCATGGCTTTTTCCAGCGTAGTATGACGTGCTGATTACAACGGTACCATTGGATCGGGTGGATTTGATGTATTTTTCGATTCAGCCCAATTTGATTGAGATAGCCAATATTGACTGAAAATGGCCTTCCCAGCACATACATAAGTGAGCCATCAAAAATGCTCTGTTGAATGTCATTTTCACCTATCGACTTTATGGCTTTTTCTGGCGTAGTTTGACGTGCTGATTGCAACAGTACCATTGGATCGGGTGGATTTGATGTATTTTTCGATTCAGCCCAATTTGATTGAAATAGCCAATATTGACCAATCATGCATTTTTACCGCACACATCAGTAAGCCGGCAAAAATGCTCTTTTGAATGTCATTTTTACCTATCGATTTTATGGCTTTTTCTGGCGTAGTTTGACGTGGTGATTGCAACAGTACCATTGGATCGGGTGGATTTGATGTATTTTCCGATTCAGCCCAATTTGATAAAAATAGCCAATATTGACCAAAAATGCATTTTTAGCACACACATCAGTAAGCCGGCAGTAATGGTCTTTTTGATGTCATTTTTACCCTTCGATTTTATGGCTTCTTCTGGCGTAGTTTGACGTGCTGATTAGAACAGTACCATTGGATTGGTTGGATTTGAAGTATTTTTCGATTCAGCCCAATTTGATGGAACTAGCCAATATTGACCAAAATGGTACTTGCAGCACATAAATAAGCAAGCCGTCAAAAATGGTCTTTTGAATGTCATTATAACCTATCGATTTTACGGTATTTTCTGGCGTTGTTTGAAGTGCTGATTGCAACAGTACCATTGGATTGGGTGGATTTTATGTTTGATGGAAATAGCCAATATTGATCAAAAATGCATTTTTACCGCACACATCAGTAAACCGTCAAAAATGGTCTTTCGAATGCGACGGTATTATTGGATCGGATGGATTTCATGTATTTTTCAATTCAGTCTAATTTGATGGAAATAGCCAATATTGACCAAAAATGGCACTTCCAGCACATTCATAAGTGAGCCGTCAAAAATGGTTTTTTGAATGTCATTTTTACCTATTGATTATATGGCTTTTTCTGGCGTAATTTGACGTGGTGATTGCAACGGTACCATTGGATCGGGTAGATTTTATGTTTTTTTTCGATTCAGCCCAATTTGATGGAAATAGCAAATATTGACCAAAAATGCATTTCCATGGCTCACATAAGTAAGCCGTCAAAAATGGTCTTTTGAATGTCATTATTACTTATCGATTTTATGGCTTTTTCTAGCGTAGTTTGACGTGCTGATTGCAACAGTACCATTGGATTGGGTGGATTTGATATATATTTTGATTCAGCCCGATTTGATGAAAATAGCCAGTATTAATCGAAAATTGCACTTCCAGCAAATACATAAGTGAGCTGTCAAAAATGGTCTTTTGAATGTCATTTTTAACTATTGATTTTATGGCTTTTTCTGGCATAGTTTGACGTGCTGATTGCAACGGTACCATTGGATCGGGTGGATTTGATGTATTTTTCGATTCAGCCCAATTTGATGGAAATAGTGAATATTGACTAAAAATGCATTTTTACTGCACACATCAGTGAGGCGGCAAAAATGGTCTTTTGAATGTTATTTTTACCTATCGATTTTATGGCTTTTTCTGGCGTAGTTTGACGTGTTGATTGCAACGGTACCATTGGATCGGGTGGATTTGATGTATTTTTCGATTCAACCCAATTTGATGGAAATAGCCAATATTGACCCGAAATGCTTTTTCACTGCACACATCAGTGAGGCGGCAAAAATGGTCTTTTGAATGTCATTTTTACCTATCAATTTCATGGCTTTTTTCTGGTGTAGTTTGACGTGCTGATTGCAACGGTCCCATTGGATTGGGTGGATTTGATGTATTTTTCGATTCAGCCCAATTTGATGGAAATAGCCAATATTGACCAAAATGCATTTTTACCGCACACATCAGTAAGCCGTCAAAAATGGTCTTTTGAATGTCATTTTTACCTATCGATTTTATGGCTTTTTCTGGCGTAGTTTGAAGTGCTTATTGCAACGGTACAACTGGATCGGGTGGAATGGATGTATTTTTAAATTCAGCCCAATTTGATGGAAATAGCCAATATTGACCGACAATGCATTTTCCCGGCACACATCAGTGAGCCATGAAAAATGATCTTTTGAATGTCATTTTTACCTATCGATTTTATGGCTTTTTCTGGCATGGTTTGACGTGCTGATTGCAACAGTACCATTGGATCGGGTGGATTTGATATATTTTTTGATTCAGCCGAATTTGGTGTAAATAGCCAATATTGACCAGAAATGGCAATTCCTGCACATACATAAGTGAGCCATCAAAAATGGTCTTTTGAATGTCATTTTTACCTATTGATTTTATGGCTTTTTCTGGCGTAGTTTGATGTGCTGATTGCAACAGTACCATTGGATCAGAAGGATTTGATGTATTTATAAATTCAGAACAATTTGATGGAAATAGCCAATATTGACCAAATATGCATTTTTACCGACCACATCAGTAAGCCGTCAAAAATGGTCTTTTAAATGTCATTTTCACCTATTAATTTTATGGCTTTTTCTGGCGTAGTTTGACGTGCTGATTGCAACGGTACCATTGGATCGGGTGGAATTTATATATTTTTCGATTCAGCCCAATTTGATGGAAATAGTGAATATTGACTAAAAATGCATTTTTACCAGCAGACATCAGTGAGCCAGCAAAAATGGTCTTTCGAATGTCATTTTTGCCTGTCGATTTTATGGCTTTTCTGGCGTGGTTTGACGTGCTGATTGCAACGGTACCATTGGATTGGGTGGATTTGATGTATTTTTTGATTCAGCCCAATTTGATAGAAATAGCCAATATTGACCAAAAATGCATTTTCCCAAAACACATCAGTAAGCCGTCAGAAATGGTCTTTTGTATGTCATTTTTACCTATCGCTTTTATGTCTTTTCCTGGCATGGTTTGACGTGCTGATAGAAACGTTACCATTGGATTATGTGGATTTGATATATATTTTGATTCAGCCCAATTCGATGTAAATAGCCAATATTGACAAAAAATTCATTTTTACCGACCACATCAGTAAGCCGGCAAAAATGGTCTTTTGAATATCATTTTTACCTATCGATTTTATGGCTTTTTCTGGCGTTGTTTGACGTGCTGATTGCAATTGTACAACTGGATCGGGTGGATTTGATGTATTTTTTATTCAGCCCAATTTGATTGAAATAGCCAATATTGACCAAAAATGCATTTTTACTGCACACATCAGTAAGCCAGCAAAAATGGTCTTTGGAATGTCATTTTTACCTATTCATTTTATGGCTTTTTCTGGCGTAGTTTTACGTGCTGATTGCAACGGTACCATTGGATCGGGTGGATTTGATGTATTTTTGATTCAGCCAAATTTGATGGAAATAGCAAATATTGACAAAAAATGCATTTTTACTGCACACATCAGTAAGCCGGCAAAAATGGTCAATTGTATGTCATTTTTACCTATCGATTTTATGGCTTTTTCTGGCGTGGTTTGACGTGCTGATTGCAACAGTACCATTGGATCAGGTTGATATGATGTATTTTTCGATTCAGCCCATTTCGATGGAAATAGCTGATATTGACCAAAAATGCATTTTTACCGACCACATCAGTAAGCCGTCAAAAATGGTCTTTTGAATGTCATTTTTATCTATCGATTTTATGTCTTTTTCTAGTTTAGTTTGACGTGCTGATTGCAACAGTACAATTGGATAGGGTGGATTTGATGTATTTTTCGATTCAGCCCAATTTGGTAGAAATAGCCAATATTGACCAAAAATGCATTTTTACTGCACACATCAGTAAGCCGTCAAAAATGGTCTTTTGAATGTCATTTTTACCTATCGATTTTATGGCTTTTTCTGGCGTAGTTTGACGTGCTGATTGCAACAGTACCATTGGATCGGGTGGATTTGATGTATTTTTCGATTCAGCCCAATTTGATGTAAATAGCCAATATTGACCAAAAATAGCACTTCCAGCACATATATAAGCGAGCCATTAAAAATGCTCTTCTGAATGTCATTTTTACCTATTGATTTTAAGGCTTTTTCTGGCGTAATTTGACGTGCTGATTGCAACAGTACATTTGGATCGGGTGGATTTGATGTATTTTTAAATTCAGCCCAATTTGATGGAAATAGCCAATATTGGGCAAAAAAGCATTTTTACCGACCACATCAGTAAGCCGTCAAAAATGGTCTTTTGAATGTCATTCTTACCTATCAATTTTATGGCTTTTTCTGGCGTAGTTTGACGTGCTGATTGCAACGGTACAATTGGATCGGGTGGATTTAATGTATTTTTCGATTCAGCCCAATTTGATTGAAATAGCCAATATTGACCAAAAATGCATTTTTACCGCACACATCAGTAAGCCAGCAAAAATTGTCTTTGGAATGTCATTTTTACCTATCGATTTTATGGCTTCTTCTGGCGTAGTTTGACGTGCTGATTGCAACGGTACCATTGGATCGGGTGGATTTGATGTATTCTTACATTCAGCCCAATTTGATGGAAATAGCCAATATTGACCAAAAATGCATTTCTACCGCACAATTCAGTAAGCCAGCAAAAATGGTCTTTTGAATATCGTTCTCACCTATTGATTTTATGGCTTTTTCTGGCGTAGTTTGATGTGCTGATTGCAACGGTACAATTGGATCGGGTGGATTTGATGTATTTTTCGATTCAGCCCAATTTGATGAAAATTGCCAATATCAACCAAAAATTGCACTTCCAGCAAATACGTAAGTTAGCTGTCAAAAATGGTCGTTTGAATGTCATTTTTACCTATCGATTTTATGGCTTTTTCTGGCGTAGTTTGATGTGCTTATTGCAACGGTACCATTGGATCGGGTGGATTTGATGTATTCTTCGATTCAGCCCAATTTGATGGAAATAGCTAATATTGACCAAAAATGCATTTTCCCGGCAAAAATCAGTAAGCCATCAAAAATGGTCTTTTGAATGTCATTTTTACCTATCGATTTTATGGCTTTTTCTGGCACGGTTTGACATGCTGATTGCAACGGTACTATTAGATTGGGTGGATTTGATATATTTTTTGATTCAGCCCAATTTGATTTAAATAGCCAATATTGACCAAAAATGCATTTTTACCGACCACATCAGTAAGCCGGCAAAAATCGTCGTTTGAATGTCATTCTTACCTATCGATTTTATGGCTTTTTCTGGCGTAGTTTGATGTGCTGATTGCAACGGTACAACTGGATCGGGTGGATTTGATGTATTCTTCGATTCAGCCCAATTTGATTGAAATAACCAATATTGACCGAAAATGCATTTTTACCACACATATCAGTGAGCTGGCAAAAATGGTATTTTGAATATCATTTCAACCTATCGATTTTATGGCTTTTTTCCCTGGCGTAGTTTGACGTGCTGATTGCAACAGTACCATTGGATCGGGTGGATTTGATGTATTTTTCGATTAAGCCCAATTTGATGTAAATAGCCAATATTGACCAAAAATGCATTTTTACCGTATTTATCATTTTTACCGTCCACATCAGTAAGCCGTCAAAAATGGTCTTTTGAATGTCATTTTTACCTATCGATTTTATGGCTTTTTCTGGTTTAGTTTGACGTGCTGATTGCAACGTTACAATTGGATTGAGTGGATTTGATGTATTTTTCGATTCAGCCCAATTTGATTGAAGTAGCCAATATTGACCAAGAATGCATTTTCACCGCACACATCTGTAAGCCAGCAAAAATGGTCTTTGGAATGTCAATTTTACCTATCAATTTTATGGCATTTTTTGGCGTAGTTTGACATGCTGATTGCAACAGTACCATTGGATCGGGTGGATTTGATGTATTTTTCGATTCAGCCTAATTTGATGGAAATAGCAATTATTGACCAAAAATGCATTTTTACCGTATTTATCAGAAAGCCGTCAAAAATGGTGTTTTGAATGTCATTTTTACCTATCGATTTTATTGCGTTTCCTGGCGTAGTTTGACGTGCTGATTGCAACTGTACTATTGGATCTGGTGGATTTGATGTATTTTTCGATTCAGCCCAATTTGATGGATAGAGCCAATATTGACTCGAAATGGCACTTCCAGCACATACATAAGTGAGCCATCAGAAGTGGTTGTTTGAATGTCATTTTTACCTATCGTTTTTATGGCTTTTTCTGGGATGGTTTGACGTGCTGATTGCAACGTTACCATTCGATCGGGTGGATTTGATATATTTTTTGATTCAGCCCAATCTGATGTAAATAGCCAATATTGACCAAAAATGCATTTTTACCGACCACATCAGTAAGCTGTCAAAAATGGTCTTTTGAATGTCATTTTTACCTATCGATTTTATGGCTTTTTATGGCGTAGTTTGACGTGCTGATTGCAACGGTACCATTGGATTGGGTGGATTTGATGTATTTTTCGATTCAGCATAATTTGATTGAAATAGCCAATATTGACCAAAAATAAATATTTACCTGCACATATCAGTAAGTCAGCAAATATTGTCTTTTGAATTTCGTTTTTACCTATTGATTTTATGGCTTTTTCTGGCGTAGTTGGACGTGCTGATTGCAACAGTACCATTGGATCGGGTGGATTTGATGTATTTTTCGATTCAGCCCAATTTGATTAAAATTTCCAATATCGACCGAAAATTGCACTTCAAGCAAAAACATAATTTAGCTGTCAAAAATGGTCATTTGAATGTCATTTTTACCTATTGATTTTATGGCTTTATCTGGCGTAGTTTGACGTGTTGATTGCAACGGTAACATTGGATTGGGTGGATTTGATGTATTTTTTGATTCAGCCTAATTTGATGGAAATAGCCAATATTGACCAAAAATGCATTTTTACTGAACATATCAGTAAGCCGGCAAAAATGGTCAATTGTATGTCTTTTTTACCAATCTATTTTATGTTTTTTCTGGTTTAGTTTTACGTGCTGATTGCAACGGTACAATTGGATCGGGTGGATTTGATGTATTTTTTGATTCAGCCCAATTTGATGAAAATTGCCAATATCGACCGAAAAGTGCACTTCCAGCAAATACGTAAGTTAGCTGTCAAAAATGGTCATTTGAATGTCATTTTTACCTATCGATTTTATGGCTTTTTCTGGTGTAGTTTGACGTGCTTATTGCAATGGTACCATAGATTGGGTGGATTTGATGTATTTTTATATTCAGCCCAATTTGATGGAAAACGCTAATATTGAACGAAAATGAATTTTCCCGGCACACATCAGTAAGCCGTCAAAAATGGTCTTTTGAATGTCATTTTTACCTATAGATTTTATGGCTTTTTCTGGCGTAGTTTGATGTGCTGATTTCAACAGGTACAACTGGATCCGGTGGATTTGATTCAGCCCAATTTGATTGGAATAGCCAATATTGACCAAAAATCCATTTTTACCGCACATATCAGTAAGCAAGCAAAAATGGTCTTTGGAATGTCATTCTTACCTATCGATTTTATGGCTTTTTCTGGCGTAGTTTGACGTGCTGATTGCAACGGTACCATTGGATCGGGTGGATTTGATGTATTCTTCGATTCAGCCCAATTCGATGGAAATAACCAATATTGACTGAAAATGCATTTTTACCGCAGACATCAGTCGGCTGGCAAAAATGGTCTTTTGAATGTCATTTTAACCTATCGATTTTATGGCTTTTTTTCCTTGCGTAGTTTGACGTGATGATTGCAACGGTAACATTGGATCAGGTGGATTTGATGTATTTTTTGATTAAGCCCAATTTGATGTAAATAGCCAATATTGACCAAAAATGCATTTTTACCGTCCACATCAGTAAGCCGGCAAAAATGGTCTTTTGAATGTCATTTTTACCTATCGATTTTATGGCGTTTTCTGGCGTAGTTTAACGTGCTGATTGCAATGTTACCATTAGATCGGGTGGATTTGATGTATTTTTCAATTCAGCCCAATTTGATGGAAATAGCCAATATTGACCAAAAATGCATTTTTACTGCACACATCAGTAAGCCATCAAAAATGGTCTTTTGAATGTCATTTTTACCTATCAATTTTATGGCTTTTTCTGGCGTAGTTTGACGTGCTGATTGCAACGGTACCATTATATCGGGTGGATTTGATGTATTTTTCGATTCAGCCCAATTTGATGGAAATAGCCAATATTGACCAAAAAGGCATTTTTACCTGTACATATCAGTAAGCCGGCAAATATGGTCTTCTGAATGTCATTTTTACCTATCGATTTTATTGCTTTTTCTGGCGTTGTTTGACGTGCTGATTGCAACGGTACCATTGGATCAGGTTGATATGATGTATTTTCCGATTCAGCCAAATTTGATTGAAATAGCCAATATTGACCAAAAATTGCACTCCCAGCAAAAACATAATTTAACTGTCAAAAATGGTCTTTTGAATGTCATTTTTACCTATTGATTTTATGGCTTTATCTGGCGTAGTTTGATGGGGTGATTGCAACGGTAACATTGGATCGGGTAGATTTGATGTATTTTTTGATTCAGCCCAATTTGATGGAAAAAGCCAATATTGACCAATACGTATTTTTACTTCTCACATCAGTAAGCAATCAAAAATGGTCTTTTGAATGTCATTTTTACCTATCGATTTTATGGCTTTTTATGGCGTAGTTTGACGTGCTGATTGCAACGGTACCATTGGATCGGGTTGATTTGATGTATTCTTCCATTCAGCCCGAATCGATGGAAATAACCAATATTGACCGATAATTCATTTTTACTTCAGACATCAGTAAGCCGGCAAAAATGGTCTTTTGAATGTCATTTGAACCTATCGATTTTATGGCTTTTTTCCTGGCGTAGTTTGACGTGCTGATTGCATCGGTACCAATAGATCAGGTGGATTTGATGTATTTTTAAATTAAGCCCAATTTGATGGAAATAGCCAATATTAACCAAAGATGCATTTTTACCATACTCATCAGTAAGCCGTCAAAAATGGTCTTTTGAATGTCATTTTTACCTATCGATTTTATGGCTTCTTCTGGCGTAGTTTGACGTGCTGATTTTAACGGTACAATTGGATCGGATGGATTTGATGTATTTTTCGATTCAGCCCAATTTGATGTAAATAGCCAATATTGACCAAAAATGCATTTTTACCGTATTTATCAGAAAGCCGTCAAAAATGGTCTTTTGAATGTCATTTTTACCTATCGATTTTATGGCTTTTCATGGCGTAGTTTGACGTGCTGATTGCAACGGTACCATTGGATCGGGTGGATTTGATGTATTTTTCCATTCAGCCCGAATCGATGGAAATAACCAATATTGACCGAAAATGCATTTTTACTGCAGACATCATTAAGCCGGCAAAAATGGTCTTTTGAATGTCATTTTAACTTATCGATTTCATGGCTTTTTTCCTGGCGTTGTTTGACGTGCTGATCGCATCGGTACCAATAGATCAGGTGGATTTGATGTATTTTTAAATTAAGCCCAATTTGATAGAAATAGCCAATATTAACCAAAAATGCATTTTTACCATACTCATCAGTAAGCCGTCAAAAATGGTCTTTTGAATGTCATTTTTACCTATCGATTTTATGGCTTTTTCTGGCGTAGTTTGACGTGCTGATTTTAACAGTACAATTTGAACAGGTGGATTTTATGTATTTTTCGATTCAGCCCAATTTGATGGAAATAGCCAATATTGACCAAAAATGCATTTTTACCGTATTTATCAGAAAGCCGTCAAAAATGGTCTTTTGAATGTCATTTTTACCTATCGATTTTATGGCTTTTTCTGGCATAGTTTGACGTGCTGATTGCAACAGTACTATATGATCTGGTGGATTTGATGTACTTTTTGATTAAGCCCAATTTGACGGATAGAGCCAATATTGACTGCAAATGGCACTTCCAGCACATACATAAGTGAGCTGTCAAAAATAGTGTTTTGAATGTCATTTTTACCTATCGATATTATGGCTTTTTCTGGCGTAGTTTGACGTGCTGATATCAACGGTACCATTGGATCAGGTGGATTTGATGTATTTTTCGATTCAGCCCAATTTGATGGAAATAGCCAATATTGACAAAAGATGCATTTTTACCATAATCATCTCTTGAATGTAATCTTTTCCCTATCAATTTTATGGCTTTTTCTGGCGTAGTTTGAAGTGCTGATTGCAATGGTAGCATTGGATCGGGTATATTTGATGTATTTTTCAATTAAGCCCATTTTGATGAAAATAACTGCTTATCGGTGGAAAAGGCACTTCCAGCACATACATAAGTGATCCGTCAAAAATGGTCTTTTGAATGTCATTTTTACCTATCGACTTTATGGCTTTTTCTGGCGTAGTTTGACGTGCTGATTGCAACAGTACCATTGGATCGGGTGGATTTGATGTATTTTTCGATTCATCCCTATTTGATGTAAAATGCCGCTATTGGTCGAGAAGGCACTTCCAGCATATCCATAGGTGAGCAGTCAAAAATGGTCTTTTGAATGTCATTTTTACCAATCGATTTTATGGCTTTTTCTGGCATAGTTTGACGTGCTGATTGCAACGGTACCATTGGATTATGTGGATTTGATGTATTTTTCGATTCAGCCCAATTTGATGGAAATAGCCAAAATTGACCAGAAATGCTTTTTCCAGCACATACATAAGTGAGCCGACAAAAATGGTTTGTTGAATGTCATTTTTACCTATCGATTTTATGGCTTTTTCTGGCGTAGTTTGACGTGCTGATTGCAACTGTACCATTGGATGGGGTGGATTTGATTTATTTTTCAATTCAGCCCAATTCGATAGAAATAGCCAATATTGACCGGAAATGCATTTGTACTGCACACATCAGTAAGGTGGCAAAAATGATTTTTTGATTGTCATTTCTACCTATCGATTTTATGGCTTTACCTGATGTAGTTTGACGTGCTGATTGCAACATTTCAATTGGGTCGGGTGGATTCGATGTGTTTTTCGATTCAGCCCAATTTGATGGAAATAGCCAATATTGACCGAGAATGCATTTTTACTGCACATATCACTGAGCCGTCAAAAATGGTCTTTTGAATGTCATTTTTACCTATCTAATTAAGGCTTATACTGGCGTAGTTTGACGTGCTGATTGCAACGGTACCATTGGATCGGGTGGATTTGAAGTATTTTTCGATTGAGCCCAATTTGATGGAAATAACTAATATTGACCAAAAATGCATTTTTACTGAACACATCAGTAAGCCGGCAAAAATGGTCTTTTGTATTTCATATTGACCTATCGATTTTATGGCTTTTTCTGGCGTAGTTTGACGTGCTGATTGCAACGGTACCATTGGATTTAGTGGATTTGATGTATTTTTCAATTCAGCCCAATTTGATGGAAATAGCCAATATTGACCAAAAATGCATTTTTCCTGCCTATAAAAGTGAGCCATCAAAAATGGTCTTTTGAATGTCATTTTTACCTATAGATTTTATGGATTTTTCTGGCGTAGTTTGACGTGCTGATTGCAAGTGTACCATTGAATCGGGTGCATTTGATGTATTTTTTGATTCAGCCCAATTCGATGAAAATAGCCAATATTGAACAAAAATGCTTTTTTACCGCACACGTCAATAAGCCGGCAAAAATGGTCTTCTGAATGTCATTTTCACCTATCGATTTTATGGCTTTTCTGGAGTAGTTTGTCGTGCTGATTGCAACGGTACCAGTGGATCAGGTATATTTGATGTATTTTTCGATTCAACCCAATTTGATGGAAATAGCCAATATTGACCAAAAATGCATTTTTACTGCACATATCACTGAGCCGTCAAAAATGGTCTCTTGAATGTCATTTTTACCTACCAATTTTATGGCTTTATCTGTCGTAGTGTGAAGTACTGATTGCAACGGTACCATTCGATCAGATGGATTTGATGTATTTTTAAATTCAACCCAATTTGATGGAAATAGCCAATATTGACCGAATATGCATTTTTACTGCTCAAATCAGTAAGCTGTCAAAAATGGTCCTTTGAATGTCATTCTCACCTTTTGATTTTATGGCTTTTTCTGGCGTAGTTTTAACTGCTCGGAAATGCATTTGTACTGCACACATCAGTAAGGTGGCAAAAATGATTTTTTGATTGTCATTTCTACCTATCGATTTTATGGCTTTTTCTGATGTAGTTTGACGTGCTGATTGCAACATTTCAATTGGGTCGGGTGGATTCGATGTATTTTTGATTCAGCCCAATATGATAGAAAAAGCCAATATTGACCAGAAATGCACTTTTACTGCACATATCAGCGAGCTGTCAAAAATGGTCTTTTGAATGTCATTTTTACCTATCGATTTTATGGCTTTTTCTGGCGTAGTTTGACATGCTGATTGCAACGGTACCATCGGATTGGGTGGATTTGATGTAATTTTTTATTCAGCACAATTTGATGGAAATAGCCAATATTGACTGAAAGTGGCACTTCCAGCACATACATGAGTGAGCCATCAAAAATGGTCTTTTGAATGTCATTTTTACCTATCGATTTTATGGCTTTTCTGGCGTAGTTTGACGTGCTGATTGCAACGGTACCATTGGATCGGGTGGATTTGATGTATTTTTAAATTCAGCCCAATTTGATGGAAGTAGCTAATATTGACCAAAAATGGCACTTCCAGCAAATACATAAGGGAGCCGTTAAAAATGGTCTTTCGAATGTCATTTTTACCTTTTTATCTTATGGCTTTTCCTGGCGTAGTTTGTCGTGTTGATTGCAACGGTACCATTGCAACGGGTGGATTTGATGTATTTTTTAATTCAGCCCAATTTGATGGTTATAGCCAATATTGACCAAAAATGCATTTTTACCGCACACATGTCATTTTTACTCATCGATTTTATGGCTTTTTCTGGCGTAGGTTGACGTGCTGATTGCAACGGTACCCTCTGATTGGGTGGATTTGATGTATTTTTAAATTCAGCCCAATTTGATGGAAATAGCAAATATTGACCAAAAATGCATTTTCACTGCACATATCAGTAAGCCGTCAAAATGGTCTTTTGAATGTCATTTTTAACTATTGATTTTATGGCTTTTTCAGGCGTAGTTTGACGTGCTGATTGCAACGGTACCATTGGATCAGATGGATTTGATGTATTTTTCAATTCAGCCCAATTTGATGGAAATAGCCAATATTGATCAAATATGCACTTTTACTGCTCATATCAGTAAGCCGTCAAAAATGGTCTTTTGAATGTCATTTTTACCTATCGATTTTATGGCTTTTTCTGGCGTAGTTTGACGTGCTGATTGCAACGGTACCATTGGATCAGGTGCATTCGATGTATTTTTCTATTCAGCCCAATTTGATTGAAATAGCCCAATAGTGACCAAGAATGCATTTTTACCGCAAATATCAGTAAGCCGTCAAAAATAGTCTTTTGAATGTCATTTGTACCAATCGATTTTATGGCTTTTTTGGCGTGGTTTGACGTGCTGATTGCAACGTTACCATTGGATTGGGTGGATTTGATGTATTTATAAATTCAGCCCAATTTGATTGAAATAGCCAATATTGACCAAAAATGCATTTTTACCGCACACGTCATTTTTACTCATCGATTTTATGGCATTTTCTGGCGTAGTTTGACGTGCTGTTTGCAACGGTACCCTCTGATTGGGTGGATTTGATGTATTTTTCGTCTCAGCCCAATTTGATGGGAATAGCCAATATTGACCAAAAATGGCACTTGCAGCACATACATAAGTGAGCTCTCAAAAATGGTCTTTTGAATGTCATTTTCAACTATTGATTTTATGTCTTTTTCTGGCGTAGTTTGACGTGCTGATTGCAACGGTACCATTGGATCGGGTGGATTTGATGTATTTTCCAATTCAGCCAAATTCGATTGAAATAGCCAATATTGACCCAAAATGCATTTTTACCGCACACATCAGTAAGCAAGCAAAAATGGTCTCTTGAATGTCATTTTTACCAATCGATTTTATGGCTTTTTCTGGCGTAGTTTGATGTGCTGATTGCAACGGTACCATTGGATGGGGTGGATTTGTTGTATTTTTCGATTCAGCCCAATTTGATGTAAATAGCCAATATTGACCAAAAACGCATTTTTACTGCACATATCAGTAAGCCGGGAAAAATGGTCTTTTGAATGTCAGTTTTACCTATCGATTTTATGGCTTTTTCTGGCGTCATTTGACATGCTGACTGCAACAGTACCATTGGATCGGGTGGATTTGATGTATTTTTCGATTCAGCCAAATTCGATGGAAATAGCCAATATTGACCAAAAATGCATTTTTGCCGCACACATCAGTAAGCTGGCAAAAATGGTCTTTTGAATGTCATTTTTACCTATCGATTTTATGGCTTTTTCTGGCGTAGTTTGACGTATTGATTGCAACGGTACCATTGGATCGTGTGTATTTGATGAATTTTTAAATTCAGCCAAAATTGATGGAAATAGCCAATATTGACCGAATATGCATTTTTACTGCTCACATCTGTAGGCCATCAAAAATGGTCTTTTGAAGGTCATTTTCACCTATTGATTTTATGTCTTTTTCTGGCGTCGTTTGACATGCTGATTGCAACAGTACCATTGGATCAGTTGGATTTGATGTATATTTCAATTCAGCCCAATTTGGTTTAAATAGCCAATATTGACTCAAACTGGCACTTCCAGCACATTCATGAGTGAGCCGTCAAAAAAAGTCTTTTGAATGTCACTTTTACCCATCGATTTTCTGGCTTTTTCTGGCGTAGTTTGACGTGCTGATTGCAACGGTACCATTGGATTGGGTGGATTTGATGTATTTTTAAATTCAGCCCAATTTGATGGAAATAGCAAATATTGACCAAAAATGCATTTTTACTGCACATATCAGTAAGCCGTCAAAATGGTCTTTTGAATGTCATTTTTAACTATTGATTTTATGGCTTTTTCTGGCGTAGTTTGACGTGCTGATTTCAACGGTACCATTGGATCAGATGGATTTGATGTATTTTTCAATTCAGCCCAATTTGATGGAAATAGCCAATATTGATCAAATATGCACTTTTACTGCTCATATCAGTAAGCCGTCAAAAATGGTCTTTTGAATGTCATTTTTACCTATCGATTTTATGGCTTTTTCTGGCGTAGTTTGACGTGCTGATTGCAACGGTATTATTGGATTGGGTGGAATTGATGAATTTTTCGATTCAGCACAATTTGATGTAAATAGCCAATATTGACCGAAAATGCATTTTTACCGTACACATCAGTAAGCTGGAAAAAATGGTCTTTTGAATGTCATTCTTACCTATCGATTTTATAACTTTTTCTGGCGTAGTTTGACGTACTGATTGCAATGGTACCATTCAATGAGATGGATTTGATGTATTTTTAAATTACACCCAATTTGATGAAAATAGTTAATATTGACCGAATATGCATTTTTACTGCTCGCCTCAGTAAGCTGTCAAAAATGGTCTTTTGAATGTCATTTTTACCTATCGATTTTATGGCTTTTTCTGGCGTCATTTGACATGCTGATTGCAACGGTACCATTGGATCAGGTGGATTTGAATTATTTTTCAATTCAGCTCAATTTGATGTGAATAGCCATTATTGACCAAAAATGCATTTTTACCACTCCCATCAGTATGCCGTCAAAAATGGTCTTTTGAATGTCATTTTTACCAACCGATTTTATGGCTTTTTCTGGTGTAGTTTGACGTGCTGATTGCAACGGTACCATTGCATCGGGTGGATTTGATGTATTTTTCGATTCAGCCCAATTCGATGGAAATAGCCAATATTGACAAAAAATGCATTTTCACTGCACACATCAGTAAGCCGTCAAAAATGGTCTTTTGAATGTCATTTTTACCTATCGATTTTATGGCTTATTTTGGCGTAGTTTGACATGCTGATTGCAACTGTACCATTGGATCGGGTGGATTTGATATATTTTTCGATTCAGCCCAATTTGATGTAAATAGCCAATATTGACCAAAAATGCATTTTTACTGCACATATCAGTAAGCTGTCAAAAATGGTCTTTTGAATGTCATTTTTACCTATCGATTTTATATCTTCTTCTGGCGTAGTTTGACGTGCTGATTGCAACTGTACCATTGGATCGGGTGGATTTGATATATTTTTCGATTCAGCCCAATTTGATGGAAATAGCCAATATTGACCAAAAATGCATTTTTACTGCTCACATCTGTAAGCCGTCAAAAATGGTCTTTTTAATGTCATTTTTACCAATCGATTCTATGCCTTTTTTTGGCGTCATTTGAAATGCTGATTGCAACAGTACCATTGAATCAGATGGATTTGTTGTATTTTTAAATTGCACCCAATTTGATGGAAATAGCCAATATTAACCAAACATGCATTTTTACTGCTCATATCAGTGAGCTGTCAAAAATGATCTTTTGAATGTCATTTTTACCTATCGATTCTATAGCTTTTTCTGGCGAAGTTTGACGTGCTGATTGCAACGGTACCATTGGATCGGGTGGATTTGATATATTTTTCGATTCAGCCCAATTTGATGTGAATAGCCAATATTGACCAAAAATGCATTTTTACTGCACATATCAGTAAGCCGTCAAAAATGGTCTTTTGAATGTAATTTTTACCAATCGATTTTAGGGCTTTTTCTGGCGTAGTTTGACGTGCTGATTGCAATAGTACCATTATTCCACATGGATTTGATGTATTTTTAAATTCAGCCCAATTTGATGGAAATAGCCAATATTGACCGAATATGCATTTTTACTGCTCACATCTGTAAGCTGTCAAAAATGGTCTTTTTAATGTCATTTTTACCAATCGATTTTATGGCTTTTTTCGGCATCGTTTGACATGCTGATGGCAACAGTACCATTGGATCAGATGGATTTGTTGTATTTTGAAATTGCACCCAATTTGATGGAAATAGCCAATATTGACCGACTATGCATTTTTACTGCTCATATCAGTGAGCTGTCAAAAATGGTCTTTTGAATGTCATTTTTACCTATCGATTTTATGGCTTTTTCTGGCGTAGTTTGACGTGCTGATTGCAACGGTACCATTGGATCGGGTGGAATTTATGTATTTTTCGATTCAGCCCAATTCAATGGAAATAGCCAATATTGACCGAAAATGCATTTTTACCTCACACATCAGTGAGCTGGAAAAAATGGTGTTTCGAATGTCATTTTTACTTATCGATTTTATGGCTTTTTCTGGCGTAGTTTGACATGCTGATTGCAACCATACCATTGGATCAGGTGGATTTGAATTATTTTTCAATTCAGCCCAATTTGATGTGAATAGCCATTATTGACCAAAAATGCATTTTTACCACTCACATCAGTATGCCATCAAAAATGGTCTTTTGAATGTCATTTTTACCTATCGATTTTATGGCTTTTTCTGGCGTAGTTTGACGTGCTGATTGCAACGGTACAATTGGATCGGATGGATTTGATGTATTTTTCGATTCAGCCCCATTCGATGGAAATAGCCAATATTGATCAAAAATGCATTTTTACCGCACACATCAGTAAGCCGTCAAAAATGGTCTTTTGAATGTTATTTTTACCGGTCGATTTTATATCTTCTTCTGGCGTAGTTTGACGTGCTGATTGCAACTGTACCATTGGATCGGATGGATTTGATATATTTTTCGATTCAGCCCAATTTGATGGAAATAGCCAATATTGACCAAATATGCATTTTTACTGCTCACATCAGTAAGCCGTCAAAAATGGTCTTTTTAATGTCATTTTTACCAATCGATTTCATGGCTTTTTTTGGTATCGTTTGACATGCTGATTGCAACAGTACCATTGGATCAGATATATTTGTTGTATTTTTAAATTGCACCCAATTTGATGGAAATAGCCAATATTGACCGAATATGCATTTTTACTGCTCATATCAGTGAGCCGTCAAAATGGTCTTTTGAATGTCATTTTTACCTGTCGATTTTATATCTTCTTCTGGCGTAGTTTGACGTGCTGATTGCAACTGTACCATTGGATCGGGTGGATTTGATATATTTTTCGATTCAGCCCAATTTGATGGAAATAGCCAATATTGACCAAATATGCATTTTTACTGCTCATATCAGTGAGCCGTCAAAAACGGTCTTTTGAATGTCATTTTTACCTATCGATTTTATGGCTTTTTCTGGCGTAGTTTGACGTGCTGATTGCAACGGTACCATTGGATTGGGTGGAATTTATGTATTTTTCAATTCAGCCCAATTCGATGGAAATAGCCAATATTGACCGAAAATGCATTTTCACCTCACACATCAGTGAGCTGGAAAAAATGGTCTATTGAATGTCATTTTTACTCATCGATTTTATGGCTTTTTCTGGCGTAGTTTGACGTGCTGATTGCAACGGTACCATTGGAACAGGTGGATTTGATATATTTTTCGATTCAGCCTAATTTCATGTAAATAGCCAATATTGACCAAAATTGGCACTTCCAGCACATACATAACTGAGCCATCAAAAATGGTCTTTGAATATCAGTATCACCTATCGATTTTATGGCTTTTTCTGGCGTAGTTTGACGTGCTGATAGCAAGAGTACCATTCGATCAGATAGATTTGATGTATTTTTAAATTCAGCTTAATTTGATGGAAATAGCCAATATTGACCGAATATGCATTTTTATATCTCACATCAGTAAGCCGTCAAAAATGGTCTTTTGAATGTCATTTTTACCTATCAATTTTCTGGCTTTTTCTGGCGTCGTTTGACATGTTGATTGCAACGGTACCATTGGATTGGGTGGATTTAATTTTTTTTTTTCGATTCAGCCCAATTTGATGGAAATAGCCAATTTTGACCAAAATGCATTTTTACCGCACACATCAGTAAGCTGGAAAAAAAAGTCTTTTGAATGTCATTTTTACCTATCGATTTTATGGCTTTTTCTGGCGTAGTTTGACGTGTTGATTGCAACGGTACCATTGGATCGGGTGGATTTGATGTATTTTTCGATTCAGCCCAATATGATATAAATAGCCAAAATTAACCAAAAATGGCACTTCCAGCACATACATACAGGAGCCATCAAAAATGGTCTTCTGAATTTTCATTTTTACCTATCGATTTTATGGCTTTTTCTGGCGTAGTTTACGTGATGATTGCAACGGTACCATTGCATCAGGTGGATTTGATGTATTTTTAATTCAGCCCTATTTGATGGAAATAGCCAATATTGACCAAAAGTGCATTTTTACTGCTCACATCAGTAAGCTGTCAAAAATGGTCTCTTCAATGTCATTTTTACCTATCGATTTTATGGATTTTTTTTTTGCGTAGTTTGAGGTGCTGATTGCAACGGTACTATTGGATCGGGTGGGCTTGATGTATTTTTCGATTCAGCCCAATTTGATGGAAATAGCCGCTATAGGTGGAGAAAGTACTTCAAGGACAAACATAAATGAGCTGTCAAAAATGGTCTTTTGAATGTCATTTTTACCTACCGATTTTATGGCTTTTTCAGGCGTATTTTCACGTGCTGATTGCAACGGTACAATTGGATCTGGTGTATTTGATGTATTTTTCGATTCAACCCAATTTGATGGAAATAGCAATTATTGACCAAAAATGCATTTTTACTGCTCACATCATTAAGCCGTCAGAAATGGTCTTTTCAATATCAGTTTTACCTATCGATTTTATGGCTTTGTTTTTTTGTGTAGTTTGACGTGCTGATTGCAACGGTACCATTGGATCGGGTGGATTTGATGTATTTTTCAGTTTAGCCCAATTTGATGGAAATCACTGCTATTGGTGGAGAAAGAACTTCCAGGACAAACATAAGTGAGCTGTCAAAAATGGTGTTTTGAATGTCATTTTTACCTATCGATTTTATAGCTTTTTCTGGTGTAGTTTGACGTGCTGATTGCAACAGTACAATTGGATCGGGTGGATTTGATATATTTTTCGATTCAGCCCAATTTGATGTAAATAGCCAATATTGACCAAAAATGACATTTCCAGCACATACATGAGTGAGCTGTCAAAAATGGTCTTTTGAATGTCATTTTTACCTAATGATTTTATGGCTTTTTTTTGGCGTAGTTTGACATGCTTATTGCAACGGTACCATTGGAATTGGGTGGATTTGATGTATTTCTCAATTTAGCCCAATTGTATTTAAATAGCCAATATTGACCACAAATGCATTTTTACTGCACACATCAGTAAAGCCGTCAAAAATGGTCTTTTGAATGTCATTTTTACCTATCGATTTTATGGCTTTTTCTGGCGTAGTTTGACGTGCTGATTGCAACGGTACCATTCAATCAGATAGATCTGATGTATTATTAAATTAAGCCCAATTTGATGGAAATAGCCAATATTGACCAAATATGCATTTTTATATCTCACATCGGTAACCCGTCAAAAATGGTCTTTTGAATGTAATTTTCACCTATCAATTTTATGGCTTTTTCTTGCATTGTTTGACATGCTGATTTCAACGGTACAATTGGATCTGGTTGATTTGATGTATTTTCGATTCAACCCAATTTGATGGAATTAGCCAATATTGACCAGAAATGCATTTTTACCGCACATGTCAGTAAGCCGTCAAAAATGGTCTTTGGTATTTCATTTTTACATATCGATTTTATGGCTTTATCTGGCGTAGTTTTACATGCTGATTGCAAAAGTACCATTGGATTGGGTGGATTTGATGTATATTTCGATTCAGCCCAATTTGATGGAAATAGCCAATACTGACAAAAAATGCATTTTCACCGCATTAATCAGTAAGCCGGCAAAAATGGTCCTTTGAATGTCATTTTTACCTACGATTTTATGGCTTTTTCTGGCGTAGTTTGACGTGCTGATAGCAACAGTAACATTGGATCGGGTGGATTTGATAAATTTTTGATTCAGCCCATTTTGATGGAAATAGCCAATATTGACCAAAAATGGCACTTCCAGCACATACATAACTGAGCCGTCGAAAATGGTCTTTTGAATGTCATTTTTACCTATCGATTTTATGGCTTTTTCTGGCGTAGTTTGACGTGCTGATAGCAACAGTACCATTGGATCGGGTGGATTTGATATATTTTTCGATTCAGCCCATTTTGATGGAAATAGCCAATATTGACCAAAAATGGCACTTCCAGCACATACATAACTGAGCCGTCGAAAATGTTCTTTTGAATGTCATTTTTACCTATCGATTTTATGGCTTTTTCTGGCGTAGTTTGACGTGCTGATTGCAACGGTACCATTGGATCGGTTGGATTTAATGTATTTTTAAATTCAGCCCAATTTAATGGAAATAACCAATATTGAGCAAAAATGCATTTTTAATGCACATATCAGTAAGCTGTCAAAAATGGTCCTTTGAATCTCATTTTTACCTATCGATTTTATGGCTTTTCTGGCGTAGTTCGACGTGCTGATTGCAACGGTACCATCGGATCGTGTAGATTTGATGTAGTTTTCGATTCAGCCAAATTTGATGGAAATAACCAATATTGACCAGAAATGGCATTTCCAGCACATACATAAGTGAGCTGTCAGGAATGGTCTTTTGAATGTCATTTTTACCTAATGATTTTATGGCTTTTTTTGGCGTAGTTTGACATGCTGATTGCAACAGTACCATTGGAATCGGGTGGATTTGATGTATTTTTCAATTCAGCTTAATTTGATGAAAATAGCCAATATTGACTGAAAATGCTACTTCTAGCACATACATAAATGAGCTGTCAAAAACGGTCTTTTGAATGTCATTTTTACCTAATGATTTTATGGCTTTTTTTGTTGTAGTTTGACATGCTGATTGCAACGGTACCATTGGAATTGGGTGGATTTGATGTATTTTTCGATTTAGCCCAATCGTATTAAAATAGCCAATATTGACCAGAAATGCATTTTTACTGCACACATCAGTACAGCCGTCAAAAATGGTCTTTTGAATGTCATTTGTACCTATCAATTTTATGGCTTTTTCTTGCGTAGTTTGACGTGTTGATTGCAACGGTACCATTGGATCGGGTTGATTAGATATATTTTCAAATTCAGCCCAATTTGATGGAACTAGCCAATATTGACAAAAAATGCATTTTTACTGCACACATCAGTAAGCCAGCAAAAATATTCTTTTGAATGTCATTTTTACCTATCGATTTGATGGCTTTTTCTTGCGTAGTTTGACGTGTTGATTGCAACGGTACCATTGGATCGGGTTGATTTGATATATTTTCAAATTCAGCCCAATTTGATGGAACTAGCCAATATTGACAAAAAATACATTTTTACTGCACATATCAGTAAGCTGTTAAAAATGGTCTTTTGAATGTCATTTTTACCTATCGATTTGATGGCTTTTTCTGGCGTAGTTTGACGTGCTGATTGCAACGGTACCATTGGATTGGGTGGATTTGATGTATTTTTAAATTCAGCCCAATTTGATGAAAATAGCCAATATTGACCAGAAATGCATTTTCACTGCACACATCAGTAAAGCCGTCAAAAATTGTCTTTCAAATGTCATTTTTACCTATCGATTTTATGGCTTTTTCTGGCGTAGTTTGACGTGCTGATTGCAACAGTACCATTGGATTGGGTGGAATTTATGTATTTTTCGATTCAGCCCAATTCAATGGAAATAGCCAATATTGACCAGAAATGCATTTTTACCTCACACATCAGTGAGCTGGAAAAAATGGTGTTTCGAATGTCATTTTTACCAACGATTTTATGGCTTTTTCTGGCGTAGTTTGACGTGCTGATAGCAACAGTAACATTGGATCGGGTGGATTTGATAAATTCAGCCCAATTTGATGGAAATAGCCAATATTGACCAGAAATGCTTTTTCACTGTACACATCAGTGAGCCATCAAAAATGGTCTTTTGAATGTCATTTTTACCTATCGATTCTATGGCTTTTTCTGGGGTAGTTTGACGTGCTGATTGCAACAGTACCATTGGATTGGGTGGAATTTATGTATTTTTCGATTCAGCCAAATTTGATGGAAATAGCCAATATTGACCAAAAATGCATTTTTACTGCACATATCAGTAAGCTGTCAAAAATGGTCTCTTGAATGTCATTTTTACATATCGATTTTATGGCTTTTTCTGGCGTAGTTTGACGTGCTAATTGCAACGGTACCATTCAATCAGATAGATTTGATGTATTTTGAAATTTAGCCCAATTTGATGGAAATAGCCCATATTGACCAAATATGCATTTTTATATCTCACATCAGTAAACCGTCAAAAATGGTCTTTTGAATGTAATTTTCACCTATCAATTTATAGTTTTTTTTTGCATTGTTTGACATGCTGATTTCAACGGTACAATTGGATCTGGTTGATTTGATGTATTTTTGATTCAACCCAATTTGATGGAAATAGCCAATATTGACCAGAAATGCATTTTTACCGCACATGTCAGTAAGCCGTCAAAAATGGTCTTTTGTATTTCATTTTTACATATCGATTTTATGGCTTTATCTGGCGTAGTTTTACATGCTGATTGGAAAAGTACCATTGGATTGGGTGGATTTGATGTATTTTTATATAAGCCCAATTTGATGAAAATAGCCAATATTGACAAAAAATGCATTTTTACCGCACTCATCAGTAAGCTGGCAAAAATGGTCCTTTGAATGTCATATTTACCTGACGATTTTATGGCTTTTTCAGGCGTAGTTTGACGTGATGATAGCAACGGTACCATTGGATCGGGTGGATTTGATATATTTTTCGATTCAGCCCATTTTGATGGAAATAGCCAATATTGACCAAAAATGGCACTTCCAGCACATACATAACTGAGCCATCAAAAATGGTCTTTTGAATGTAATTTTCACCAATCGATTTTATGGCCTTTTCTTGCGTGGTTTGACTTGCTAATTGCAACGGTACCATTAGATTGGGTGGATTTGATGCATTTTTCAATTCAGCCTAATTTGATGGAAATAAAAAATATTGACCAAAAATGCATTCTTACTGCACATACCAGAAAGCCGTCATAAATGAACATTTGAATCTCATTTTGACTTATCGATATATGGCTTTTCTGGTGTAGTTTGACGTGCTGATTGCAACGGTACTATCGGATCGTGTAGATTTGATGTAGTTTTCAATTCAGCCAAATTTCATGGAAATAACCAATATTGACCAGAAATGGCATTTCCAGCACATACATGAGTGAGCTGTAAAAAATAGTTTTTTGAATGTCATTTTTACCGAATGATTTTATGGCTTTTTCTGGCGTAGTTTGACATGCTGATTGCAACGGTACCATTGGAATTGGGTGGATTTGATGTATTTTTCGATTTAGCCCAATTGTATTTAAATAGCCAATATTGACCAGAAATGCATTTTTACTGCACACATCAGTAAAGCCGTCAAAAATGGTTTTTTGAATGTCATTTTTACCTATCGATTTTATGGCTTTTTCTGGCGTAGTTTGACGTGTTGATTGCAACGGTACCATTGGATCGGGTGGATTTTATGTATTTTCAAATTCAGCCCAATTTGATGGAAATAGCCAATATTGAAAAAAAATGCATTTTTTCTGCACACATCAGTATGCCAGCAAAAATATTCTTTTGAATGTCATTTTTACTTAAAGATTTTATGGCTTTTTTTGGCGTAGTTTGACATGCTGATTGCTACAGTACCATTGGAATTGGGTGGATTTGATGTATTTTTCGATTCAGCCCAATTTGATGGAAATAGCCAATATTGACTGAAAATGGCATTTCCAGCACCTACATAAGTGAGCTGTAAAAAATGGTCTTTTGAATGTCATTTTTACCTAATGATTTTATGGCTTTTTTTGGCGTAGTTTGACATGCTGATTGCGACGGTACCATTGGATTGGGTGTATTTGATATATTTTTAAATTCAGCCAAATTTGATGGATATAGCCAATATTGACCAGAAATGCATTTTTACTGCACACATCAGTAAAGCCGTCAAAAATTGTCTTTTAAATGTCGTTTTTACCTATTGATTTTATGGCTTTTTCTGGCGTAGTTTGGCTTGCTGATTGCAACGGTACCATTGTATCGGGTGGATTTGATGTATTTTTGATTCAGCCGAATTTGATCTAAATAGCCAATATTGACTGAAAATTGCACTTCCAGCAAATACATGAGTGAGCTGTCAAAAATGGTCTTCTGAATTTTCATTTTTACCTATCGATTTTATGGCTTTTTCCGGCGTAATTTGACGTGCTGATTGCAATGGTACCATTGGATCGGGTTGATTTGATGTATTTTTCGATTCAGCCCAATTTGATATAAATAGCCAATATTGACCAGAAATGGCATTTCCAGCACATACATAAGTGAGCTGTCAAAAATGGTGTTTTGAATGTCATTTTTACCTATCGATTTTATGGCTTTTTCTGGCGTATTTTGGCGTGCTGATTGCAACGGTACCATTGGATCGGGTGGATTCGTTGTATTTTTGATTCAGCAAAATTTGATGGAAATAGCCAATATTGACCAGAAATGCATTTTTACTGCACACATCAGTAAAGATGTCAAAAATGGTCTTTTGAATGTCATTTTTACCTATCGATTTTATGGCTTTTTCTGGCGTAGTTTGACGTGCTGATTGCAACAGTACCATTGGATCGTGTGGATTTGATGTATTTTTAAATTCAGCCCACTTTGATGGAAATAGCCAATATTGACTGAAAATGGCACTTCCAGCACATACATAAGTGAGCCATCAAAAATTGTCTTTTGAATGTCATTTTTACCTAAAGATTTTATGGCTTTTTCTGGCGTAGTTTGACATGCTGATTGCAACAGTACCATTGGAATCGGGTGAATTTGATGGATTTTTCAAATTCAGCTTAATTTGATGAAAATAACCAATATTGACTGAAATGGCACTTCCAGCACATACATAAGTGAGCTGTCAAAAATGGTCTTTTGAATGTCATTTTTACCTAATGATTTTATGGCTTTTTTTGGCGTAGTTTGACATGCTGATTGCAACGGTACCATTGGAATTGGGTGGATTTGATGTATTTCTCAATTTTGCCCAATTGTATTAAAATAGCCAATATTGACCAGAAATGCTTTTTTACTGCACACATCAGTAAAGCCGTCAAAAATGGTCTTTTGAATGTCATTTTTACCTATCGATTTTATGGCTTTTTCTTGCGTAGTTTGACGTGATGATTGCAACAGTACCATTGGATCGGGTTGATTTGATATATTTTCAAATACAGCCCAATTTGATGGAAATAGCCAATATTGACAAAAAATGCATTTTTACTGCACACATCAGTAAGCCAGCAAAAATATTCTTTTGAATATCATTTTTACCTATCGATTTTATGGCTTTTTCTGGCGTAGTTTGACGTGCTGATTGCAACGGTACCATTGGATCGGGTGGATTTGATGTATTTTTCGATTTAGCCCAATTTCATGGAAATAGCCAGTATTGACAAAAAATGCATTTTTACTGCACATATCAGTAAGATGTTAAAAATGGTCTTTTGAATGTCATTTTTACCTATCGATTTGATGGCTTTTTCTGGCGTAGTTTGACGTGTTGATTGCAACGGTACCATTGGATTGGGTGGATTTGATGTATTTTTAAATTTAGCCCAATTTGATGGAAATAGCCAATATTGACCAGAAATGCATTTTTACTGCACACATCAGTAAAGCCGTCAAAAATGGTTTTTTGAATGTCATTTTTACCTATCGATTTTATGGCTTTTTCTGGCGTAGTTTGACGTGTTGATTGCAACGGTACCATTGGATCGGGTGGATTTTATGTATTTTTAGATTCAGCCCAATTTGATAGAAATAGCCAATATTGACCGAAAATTGCACTTCCAGCAAATACATAAGTGAGCTGTCAAAAATGGTCTTCTGAATTTTCATTTTTACCTATCGATTTTATGGCTTTTTCTGGCGTAGTTTGACCTGCTGATTGCAACAGTACCATTGGAATCGGCTGGATTTGATGTATATTTCAATTCAGCTTAATTTGATGAAAATAGCCAATATTGACTGAAAATGGCACTTCCAGCACATACATAAGTGTGCTGTCAAAAATGGTCTTTTGAATGTCATTTTTACCTAATGATTTTATGGCTTTTTTTGGCGTAGTTTGACATGCTGATTGCAACGGTACCATTGGAATTGGGTTGATTTGATGTATTTTTCTATTTAGCCCAATTGTATTAAAATAACCAATATTGACCAGAAATGCTTTTTTACTGCACACATCAGTAAAGCTGTCAAAAATGGTCTTTTGAATGTCATTTTTACCTATCGATTTTATAGCTTTTTCTTGCGTAGTTTGATGTGTTGATTGCAACGGTAACATTGGATCGGGTTGATTTGATATATTTTCAAATTCAGCCCAATTTGATGGAAATAGCCAATATTGACCAGAAATGCATTTTTACTGCACACATCAGTAAGCCAGCTAAAATATTCTTTTGAATGTCATTTTTACTTATTGATTTTATGGCTTTTTCTGGCGTAGTTTGACGTGCTGATTGCAACGGTACCATTGGATCGGGTGGATTCGATGTATTTTTCGATTTAGCCCAATTTGATGGAAATAGCCAATATTGACAAAAAATGCATTTTTACTGCACATATCAGTAAGCTGTTAAAAATGGTCTTTTGAATGTCATTTTTCCCTATCGATTTGATGGCTTTTTCTGGCGTAGTTTGACGTGCTGATTGCAACAGTACCATTGGATCGGGTGAATTTGATGTATTTTTCGATTTAGCCCAATTTGATGGAAATAGCCAATATTGACCAAAAATGCATTTTTACTGCACATATCAGTAAGCTGTTAAAAATGGTCTTTTGAATGTCATTTTACCCTATTGATTTTATGGCTTTTTCTGGCGTAGTTTGACGTGCTGATTGCAACGGTACCATTGTATCGGGTGGATTTGATGTATTTTTCGATTCAGCCCAATTTGATAGAAATAGCCAATACTGACCGAAAATTGCACTTCCAGCAAATACATAAGTGAGCCGTCAAAAATGGTCTTCTGAATTTTCATTTTTACCTATCGATTTTATGGCTTTTTCTGGCGTAATTTGACGTGCTGATTGTAACGGTACCATTGGAACGGGTGGATTTGATGTATTTTTCGATTCAGCCCAATTTGATATAAACAGCCAATATTGACCGGAAATGGCATTTCCAGCACATACATAAGTGAGCTGTCAAAAATGGTTTTTTGAATGTCATTTTTACCTAAAGACATTATGATTTTTTTTGGCGTAGTTGGCATGATGATTGCAACAGTACCATTGGAATTGGGTGGATTTGATGTATTTTTCGATTTAGCCCAATTTGATGTAAATAGCCAATATTGACTGAAAATGGCACTTCCACCACATACATAAGTGAGCCATCAAAAATGGTCTTTTGAATGTCATTTTTACCTATCGATTTTATGGCTTTTTCTGGCGTAGTTTGACGTGCTGATTGCAACAGTACCATTGGATCGGGTGGATTTGATGTATTTTTCGATTCACCTTATTTGATGGAAATAGCCGCTATTGGTCGTAAAGGCACTTCCAGCTTATACATAATTGAGCTGTCACAAAGGGTCTTTTGAATGTCATTTTTACCTATTGATTTTATGGCTTTGTCTGGCGTAGTTTGACGTGCTGATTGCAACGGTACCATTTGATCGGGTGGATTTGAAGTATTTTTCAATTAAGCACAATTTGATGAAAATAGCCTCTATTGGTCGAGAAGGCACTTCCAGCACATACATAAGTGAGCCGTCAAAAATGGTCTTTTGAATGTCATTTTTACCAATCGATTTTATGGCATTTTCTGGCGTAGTTTGACGTGCTGATTGCAACGTTACCATCAGATCGGGTGGATTTGATGTACTTTTCAATTCAGCCCAATTTGATGGAAATAGCCAATGTTAACCAAAAATGCATTTTTACCGCACACATCAGTAAGCTGTCAAAAATGGTCTCTTGAATAACATTTTTAACTATCGAATTTATGGCTTTTTCTGGCGTAGTTTGACATGATGATTGCAACGGTACCATTGGATCGGATGGATTTGATGTGTTTTTTGTTTCAGCCCAATTTGATGAAAATAGCCAACATTGACAAAAAATGTCACTTTCTGCAAATACATAATTGAGCCGTCAAAAATGGTCTTTTGAATGTCATTTTTACACATCGATTTTATGGCTCTATCTGGCGTAGTTTGGTGTGCTGATTGCAACGGTACCATTTGATTGGGTGGATTTGATGTATTTTTCGATTCGGCCCAATTTGATGGAAATAACAAATATTGACCGAAAATTGCACTTCCAGCAAATACATAAGTGTGCCTTCAAAAATGGTCTTTTGAATATCATTTTTACCTATCGATTTTATGGCTTTTTCTTGCGTAGTTTGACGTGCTGATTGCAACATTACCATTGGATGGGATGGATTTGATGTATTTTTAGATTCAGCCCAATTTGATGAAAATAGCCAATATTGACTGAAAATGATACTTCCAGCACATACATAAGTGAGCCATCAAAAATGGTCTTTTCAATATCATTTTTACCTATCGATTTGATGGCTTTTTCTGGTGTAGTTTGACGTGCTGATTGCGACGGTATTATTGGATCGGATGGATTTGATGTAGTTTTCAATTCAGCCCAATTTGATGGAAATAGCCAATATTGACCAGGAATGCATTTTTACTTCACACATCAGTAAGCCATCAAAAATGGTCTTTTGTATGTCATTTTTACCTATGGATGTTTTGGCTTCTTCTGGCGTAGTTTGATGCGCTGATTGCAAATGTACAATTGAATCGGGTGGATCTGATGTATTTATCGATTCAGCCCAATTGGATGGAAAAAGCCAATATTGACTGAACATGGCACTTCCAGCATATACATAAGTGAGCCATCAAAAATGGTCTTTCGAATATCAATTTTACCTATCGATTTTATGGCTTTTTCTGGCGTAGTTTTACGTGCTGATTGCAACTGTACCATTAGATCGGGTGGATTCGATGTATTTTATGATTCAGCCAAATTTGATGAAGATAGCCAATATTGACCGAAAATGCACTTTTGCCGCACACATCAGTAAGCTGTCAAAAATGGTCTTTTGAATGTCATTTTTACATAAAGATTTTATGGCTTTTTCTGGCATAGTTTGACGTGCTGATTGCAACAGTACCATTGGATCGGGTTGATTTGATGTATTTTTCGTTTCAGCCCAATTTGACGGAAATAGCTAATATTGATTGAAAATGGCACTTCCAGCATATACATCAGTAAGTCAGCAGAAATGGTCATTTGAATGTCATTTTTACATATCGATTTTATGGCTATTTCTGGCGTAGTTGGGCGTGCTGATTGCAACGGTACCATTGGATTGGGTGGATTTGATGTATTTTTGATTCAACCCAATTTGATGAAAATAGCCAATATTGACCAAAAATTGCACTTCCAGTAAATACATAAGTGAGCCGACAAAAATGGTCTTTTAAATATCATTTTTTCGATGGAAATAGCTAATATTGACCAAAAATGGCACTTCCAGCACATACATAAGTGAGCTTTCATAAATAGTCTTTTGAATGTCATTTTTACCTATCGATTTTATGGCTTTTCTGGCGTAGTTTGACGTGCCGATTGCAACTGAACCATTGGATTGGGTGGATTTGATGTATTTTTCGATTATGCCCAATTTGATGGAAATAGCCAATCTTGACCAAAAATGGCACTTCCAGCGCATACATAGTTGAACCGTCAAAAATGGTCTTTTGAATGTCATTTTTACCTATTGATTTTATGGCATTTTTCTGGCGTAGTTTGACGTGTCAATTGCAACAGTACTATTGGATTGGGTGGATTTGATGTATATTTGATTCAGCCCAATTTGATGGAAATAGCCAATATTCACTAAAAATGCATTTTTACCGCACACATCATTGAGCCGTCAAAAATGGTCTTTTAAATGTCATTTTTACCTATCGATTTCAAGTCTTTTTCTTAAGTAGTTTCACGTGCTGATTTGAACGGTACCATTGGATTGGGTGCATTTGATGTATTTTTCGATTCAGCCCAATTTCATGGAAATAGCCATTATTGACCATGAATGCATTTTTACTGAACACAGCAGTAAGCCATCAAAAATGGTGTTTTGAATGTCATTTTTACCTATCGATTTTATGGCTTTTTCTGACGTAGTTTGACGTGCTGATTGCAGCAGTACCATTGGATCGTTTAGATTTGATGTATTTTTCGATTCAGCCCAATTTCATGGAAATAGCCAATATTGACTGGAAATGCATTTTTACTGCACACATCAGTAAGCTGTCAAAAATGATCTTTTGAATGTCATTTTTACCTATCGATTTGATGGGATTTTCTGGCGTAGTTTGACCAGCTGATTGCAACATTACCAAAGGATCGGGTGGATTTGAAGTATTTTTCAATTCAGCCCAATTTGATGGAAATAGCCAATATTGACTGAAAATGGCACTTCCAGCACATACATGAGTCAGCCATCAAAAATGGTCTTTTAAACATCATTTTTACTTATCGATTTTATGGTTTTTTCTGGCGTAGTTTGACGTGTTGATTGCAACGGTACCATTGGATCGGGTGAATTTGATGTTTTTTCGATTCAGCCCAATTTGATGGAAATAGCCAATATTGACCAAAAATGGCACTTCCAGCACATGCATAAGTGAGCTGTCAAAAATGGTATTTTGAATGTCATTTTTACCTATCGATTTTACGGCTTTTTCTGGCGTATTTTGACGTGCTGATTGCAACGGTACAATTGGATCAGTTGGATTTGATGTATTTTTCGATTCAGCCCAATTTGGTGGAAATAGCCAATATTGGTCGAAAAGGCACTTCCAGAAAATACATAAGTGTGCCGTCAAAAATGGTCTTTTGAATGTCATTTTTACCTATCGATTTTATTGGGTTTTTTTTGGCGTAGTTTGACGTGCTGATTGCAACGGTACCATTAGATCGGGTGGATTTGATGTATTTTTCGATTCAGCCCATTTTGATGGAAATAGCCAATATTGACCAAGAATGCATTTTTACCGCACACATCAGTAAACCGTCAAAAATGGTCTTTTGAATGCCATTTTTACTCATCGATTTTATGGCTTTCTCTGGCGTAGTTTTTACGTGCAGATTGCAACGGTACCATTAGATCGGGTGGATTTGATGTATTTTTCGATTCAGCCCAATATGATGAAAATAGCCAATATTGACTGAAAATGGCACATCCAGCACATACAAAATTGAGCCGTCAAAAATGGTCTTTTGAATGTCATTTTTACCTATCGATTTTATGGCTTATTCTGACGTAGTTTGACGTGCTGGTTGGAACGGTAGCATTGGATCGGGTGGATTTGATGTATTATTTGATTCAGCCCAATTTGATGAAAAAAACCGCTATTGGTTGAGAAGGCACTTCCAGCACATACATAAGTGAGCCGTCAAAAATGGTCTTTTGAATGTCATTTTTACCTATCGATTTTATGGCTTTTTCTAGCGTAGTTTGACGTGCTGATTGCAACGGTACCATTGGATAAGGTGGATTAGATGTATTTTCCAATTCAGCCCAATTTGATGTAAATAGCCAATATTGACCAAAATGCATTTTCACTGCACACATCAATTTGTTGAAAATAGCCGCTATTGGACGAGAAGGCTCTTCCAACACATACATAAGTGAGCTGTCAGAAATGGTCTTTTGAATGTCATTTTTACCTATCGATTTTATGGCCTTTTCTGGCTTGGTTTGACGTGCTAATTGCTACGGTACCATTAGATCGGATGGATTTGATGTATTTTTCAATTCAGCCCAATTTGATGGAAATAGCCAATATTGACAAAAAATGCATTTTTACTGCACACATCAGTAAGCCGTCAAAAATGATCTTTTGAATGTCATTTTTACCTATCGATTTTATAGCGTAGTTTGACGTGCTGATTGCAACGGTACCATTGGATCGGGTGGATTCGATGAATTTTTGATTCAGACCAATTTGATGAATATAGCCAATATTTTTCGAAAAGGCACTTACAGCACATACAAAATTGAGCCGTGAAAAATGGTCTTTTGAATGTCATTTCTACCTATCGATTTTATGGCTTATTCTGACGTAGTTTGACGTGCTGGTTGCAACAGTACCATTGGATTGGGTGGATTTGATGTATTATTTGATTCAGCCCAATTTGATGAAAATAACCGCTATTGGTTGAGAAGGCACTTCCAGCACATACATAAGTGAGCCGTCAAAAATGGTCTTTTGAATGTCATTTTTACCTATCGATTTTATGGCTTTTTCTAGCGTAGTTTGACGTGCTGATTGCAACGGTACCATTGGATTTGGAGGATTCGATGTATTTTCAGATTCAGCCCAATTGGTTTGAAATAGCCAATATTCACCAAAGATGCATTTTTTCCGCACACATTATTGAGCCGTCAAAAATGGTCTTTTGAATGTCATTTTTACCTATCGATTTTATGGCTTTTTCTGGAGTAGTTTGACGTGCTGATTGGAACGTTACCATCGGATTGGGTGCATTCGATGTATTTTCGATTTCAGCCCAATTTAATGAAAATAGCCAATATTGACCAAGAATGCATTTCAACCGCATACATCAGTAAGCCGTCAAAAATGGTCTTTTGAATGCCATTTCAAATATCGATTTTATGGCTTTTTCTGGCGTAGTTTGACGTGCTGATTGCAACGGTACCATTGGATCGGGTGGATTTGATGTATTTTCTCATTCCGCTTAATTTGATGAAAATAGCTGCAATTGGTCGAGAAGGCAGTTCCAGCACATACATCAGTAAGCCGTGAAAAATGGTTTTTTGAATGTGATTTTCTACTTATCGATTTTATGGCTATCTGGTGTAGTTTTTTGTGCTAATTGAGACAGTACCATTGGATCGGGTGGATTTGATGTATTTTTCAATTCAGCCCAATTTGATGGAATTAGCCAATATTGACAAAGAATGTATTCTTAATGCACACATCAGTTAACCGTCAAAAATGGTCTTTTGAATATCATTTTAACTATCGATTTCATGACTTTTTCTGGCGTAGTTTGACGTACTGATTGCAACGGTACCATTGGATCGGGTGGATTTGATGTATTTTTCGATTCAGCCCATTTTGATGGAAATAGCCAATATTGACCGAAAGTGTATTTTTACCGCACACATCAGTAGGCCGTCAAAAATGGTTTTTTGAATGTCATTTTTACCTATCGATTTTATGGCTTTTTCTGGCGTAGTTTGACGTGCTGATTGCAACAGTACCAATGGATCGGGTGGATTTGATGTATTTTTCGATTCAGCCCAATTTAATGGAATATGCCAATATTGACTGAAAATGCATTTTCACTGCACACATCAGTAAGCTGTGAAAAATGGTCATTTGAATGTCATTTTTACCTATCGATTTTATGGCTTTTCCTGGTGTAGTTTGACGTGCTGATTGCAACGGTACCATTGGATCGGGTGGATTTGATGTATTTTTCGATTCAGCCCAATGTGATGGAAATAGCCAATATTGACCAAAAATGCAATTGTACTGCAAACATCAGTAACCTGTCAAAAATGGTCTTTTGAATGTCATTTCTACCTATCGATTTTATGGCTTTTTCTGGCGTAGTTTGACGTGCTGATTGCAACAGTACCATTGGATTGGTTGGATTTGATGTATTAATTGATTTTGCCTTATTTGATGGACATAGCCAATATTGACCGAAAATGCATTTTCATTGCAGACATAAGTGAGCCGTCAAAAATGGTCTTTTGAATGTCATTTTCACCTATCGATTTTATTGGGGTTTTTTTGGCGTAGTTTGATGTGCTGGTTGCAACAGTACCATTAGATTGGATGGATTTGATGTATTCTCAAATTCTGCCCAATTTGATGGAAATAGCCAATATTGACCAAAAATGCATTTTTACCGTAAGCCGTCAAAAATGGTCTTTTGAATGTCATTTTTACCTATTGATATTATGGCTTTTTCTGGCGTAGTTTGACGTGCTGACTGCAACGGTACAATTGGATTGGGTGGATTTGATGTATTTTCTGATTCAGCCCAATTTGATGGAAATCGCCAATATTAACCGAAAATGCATTTTTACTGCACACATCAGTAAGCTGTTAAGAATAGTCCCTTGAATGTCATTTTCACCCATCGATTTTATGGCTTTTTCTGGCGTAGTTTGACATGCTGATTGCAACAGTACCATTGGATCGGATGGAATTGATGTATTTTTCGATTAAGCCCAATTTGATAGAAATAGCAAATATTGACCGAAAATGCATTTTTACCGCACACATCAGTAAGCCGTGAAAAATGGTCTCTTGAATGTCATTTTTACCTATCGATTTCAAAGCTTTTTATGGCGTAGTTTGATGTGCTGAATGCAACCGTACCATTGGATCGGGTGGATTTGATGTTTTTTTCGATTCAACCTAATTAGATGAAAATAGCTGCAATTGGTCAAAAAGGCACTTCCAGCACATACATAAATGAGCTGTCAAAAATGGTCTTTTGGATGTCATTTTTACCCATCAATTTTATGGCTTTTTCTGTCTAGTTTGACGTGCTGATTGACACAGTACATTTAGATCAGGTGGATTTGATGTATTTTTCGATTCAGCCCAATTTGATGGAAATAGCCAATATTGACCAGAAATTCATTTTTACTTCATACTTAAGTGAGCAGTCAAAAATGGTCTTTTGAATGTCATTTTTAACTATCGATTTTATGGCCTTTCTGGCGTAGTTTGATGTGCTGATTGCAACGGTACCAATGGATCGGGTGGATTTGATGTATTTTTCAATTCAGCCCAATTTGATAGAAATAGCCAATATTGACCAAAAATGCATTTTTACTGCATACATCAGTAAGCCGTCAAAAATGGTCTTTTGAATGTCATTTTTAACTATCGATTTTATGGCCTTTCTGGCGTAGTTTGATGTGCTGATTGCAACGGTACCATTGGATCGGGTGGATTTGATGTATTCTGCAATTAAGCCCAATTTGATGAAAATGGCTGCTATTGGTCGAGAAAGCACTTCCAGCACATACATAAGTGAGCCGTCAAAAATGGTCTTTTGAATGTCATTTTTACCTATCGATTTTATTGGTTTTTTTTGGCGTAGTTTGACGTGCTGATTGCAACGGTACCATTAGATCGGGTGGATTTGATGTAGTTTCCAATTCTGCCCAATTTGATGCAAATAGCCAATATTGACCGGAAATGCATTTTTACTGCACACATCGGTAAGATGTCAAAAATGGTCCTTTGAATGTCATTTTCACCTATCGATTTTATGGCTTTTCCTGGCGTAGTTTGACGTGCTGATTGCAACGGTACCATTAAATCGGGTTGATTTGATGTATTTTTCGATTCAGCCCAATTTGATGAAAATAGCTGCTATTGGTTGAGAAGGCACTTCCAGCATATACATAAGTGAGCTGTCAAAAATGGACTTTTCAATGTCATTTTTACCTATCGATTTCATGGCTTTTTCTGGCGTAGTTTGACGTGCTTATTGCAACGGTACCATTGGATTAGTTGGGTTTGATGTATTCTGCAATTCAGCCCAATTTGATGGAAATAGCCAAGATTGGTTGAGAAGGCACTTCCAGCACATACATAAGTGAGCCGTCAAAAATGGTCTTTTGATTGTCATTTTTACCTATCGATTTCATGGCTTTTTCTGGTTTAGTTTGACGTGCTGATTGCAACGGTACCATTGGATTGGGTGGATTTGATGTATATTTCGATTAAGCCCGGATTGATGGAAATAGACAATATTGACCGAAAATGCATTTCTACCGCACACATCAGTAAGCAGTCAAAAATGGTCTTTTGAATATCATTTTTACCTATCGATTTTATGGTTTTTTTCTGGCGTAGATTGACGTGCTGATTGCAACGGTACCATTGGATCGGGTGGATTTTATGTATTTTTCGATTCAGCCCAATTTGATGGAATTTGCCAATATTGACTGAAAATGCATTTTTACCGCACACATCAGTAAGCCATGGAAAATGGTGTTGTAATGTCATTTTTACCTATCGATTTTATGGCTTTTCCTGGCGTAGTACGACGTGCCGATTGCAACGGTACCATTGGATCGGGTGGATTTTATGTATTTTTTTCGATTCAGCCCAATTTGATGGAAATTGCCAATATTGAACAAAAATGCATTTTTACCACACACATCAGTAAGCCGTCGAAAATGGTCTTTTGAATGTCATTTTTACTTATAGATTTTTATGGCTTTTTTGGCAGAGTTTGACGTGCTGATTCCTAGGGTACAATTGGATTGGGTTGATTTGATGTATTTTTCGATTCAGCCCAATTTGATGGAAATAGTTAATATTGACCAAGAATGCACTTTTACTGCACACATCGGTAAGCTGTCAAAAATGGTATTTTGAATGTGATTTTTACCTATCGATTATATGGCTTTTTCTGGCGTAGTTTGACATGCTGATTGCAACGGTACCATTGGATCGGGTGGAATTGATGTATTTTTCGATTCAGCCCTTTTTGATGAAAATAACTGCTATTGGTTGAGAAGGCACTTCCAGCATATACATAAGTGAGCCGTCAAAAATGGACTTTTCAATGTCATTTTTACCTATCGATTTCATGGCTTTTCCTGGCGTAGTTTGACGTGCTTATTGCAACGGTACCATTGGATTAGTTGGATTTGATGCATTCTGCAATTCAGCCCAATTAGATGGAAATAGCCAACATTGGTCGAGAAGGCAGTTCCAGTAAATATATAAGTGAGCCGTCAAAAATGGTCTTTTGAATGTCATTTTTACCTATCGATTTTATGACTTTACTGTCGTAGTTTGACGTGCAGATTGCAACGGTACCATTTGAACGGGTGGATTTGATGTTTTTTTTGATTAAGCCCAATTTGATTAAAATAATCTCTATTGGTTTAGAAGGCACTTCCAGCACATACATAAGTGAGCCGTCAAAAATGGTCTTTTGAATTTCATTTTTACCTATCGATTTTATTGGGTTTTTTTGGCGTAGTTTGACGTGCTGATTGCAACGGTACCATTAGATCGGGTGGATTTGATGTAGTTTCCAATTCTGCCCAATTTGATGCAAATAGCCAATATTGACCAAAAATACATTATTACCGCACACATCAGTAAGCCGTCAAAAATGGTCTTTTGAAGGTCAATTTTACCTATCGATTTTATGGCTTTTTCTGGCGTAGTTTGACGTGCTGATGGCAACGCTACCATTGGATTGGGTGGATTTGATGTAGATGTTATTGAGCCCAGATTGATGGAAATAGCTAATATTGACCGAAAATGCATTTCTACTGCACACATCGGTAAGCTGTCAAAAATGGTGTTTTGAATTTGATTTTTACCTATCGATTTTATGGCTTTTTCTGGCGTAATTTGACGTGCTGATTGCAATGGTACCATTAGATCGGGTGGAATTGATGTATTTTTCGATTCAGCCCAATTGATTGAAATAGTTGCTATTGGTCGAGAAGGCACTTCAAGCACATACATAATTGAGCTGTCAAAAATTGTCTTTTGAATGTCATTTTTACCTACCGATTTTGTGGCTTTTTCTGGCGTAGTTTGAAGTGCTGATTGCAACAGTACCATTAGGTCGGGTGGATTTGATGTATTTTTGATTCAGTGCAATTTGATGGAAATAGCCAATATTGACCGAAAATTCATTTTTTTGCACACATCAGTAAGCTGTCAAAAATGGTATTTTGAATGTCATTTTTACCTATCGATTTTATGGCTTTTTCTGGCGTAGTTTCACGTGCTGATTGCAACTGTACCATTGGATCTTTGGATTTTACGTATTTTTCGATTCAGCCTAATTTGATGAAAATAGCTGCTATCGGTCGAGAAGGCACTTCCAGCACATATATAAGTGAGCCGTCAAAAATGGTCTTTGTATTGTCATTTTTACAAATCGATTTAATGTTTTTTCTTGCGTAGTTTGACGTGCTGATTGCAATGGTACCATTGGAACGGGTAGATTTGATGTATTCTGCAATTCAGCCCAATTTGATGGAAATAGCCGCTATTGTTCGATGAGGCACTTCCAGCACATACATAAGTGAGCCATCAAAAATGGTCTTTTAGATGTCATTTTTACCTATCGATTTTATGGCTTTTTCTGGTGTAATTTGACGTGCTGATTGCAACGGTACCATTGGATCGGGTATATTTGATGTATATTTCGAATAAGCCCGGATTGATGGAAGTAGCCAATGTTGACCGAGAATGAATTTTTACCGAACACATCAGTAAGCTGTCAAAAATGGTCTTTTGAATGTCATTTTTACCTATCGATTTTATTTCTTTTTCTGGCGTAGTTTAACGTACTGATTGCAACATTACAATTATATCGGATGGATTTGATGTATTTTTCAATTCAGCCCAATTTGATGGAAATTGCCAATATTGACCGGAAATGCAATTTCACCGCACACATCAGTAAGCCGTAAAAAATGGTCTTTCGAATGTCATTTTTACCCATCGATTTTATGGCTTTTTCTGGCGTAGTTTGACGTGCTGATTGCAACATTACAATTATATCGGGTGGATTTGATGTATTTTTCAAATCAGCCCGATTTGATGGAAATAGCCGCTATTGGTCGACAAAGCACTTCCAGCACATACATACGTGAGCCGTCAAAAATGAACTTTTGAATATCATTTTTACCCATCGATTTTATGGCTTTGTTTGGCGTAGTTTGACATGCTGATTGTAACAGAACCATTGGATCGGGTGGATTTGATGTATTTTTCGATTAAACCCAATTCGATGAATATAAATGCAATTGGTGGAGAAGGCACTTCAAGCACATCCATAAGCGATTTGTCAAAAATGGTCTTTTGAATGTCATTTTTAACTATTAATTTTATGGCTTTTTCTGGCGTAGTCTGACCTTCTGATTGCAACGGTATCATTGGATTGCATGGATTTGATGCATTTTAAGATTCAGCCCAATTTGATGGAAATGGCCAATATTGACCTAAAATGCATTTTTACCACACGCATCAGTATACGTAAAAATTGGTCTTTTGAATGTCATTTTTACCTATCGATTTTACAGATTTTTTTGGCGAAGTTTCACGTGCTAATTGCAACGGTACTATTGGATCGGGTGGATTTTATGTATTTTTCGATTTAGACAAGTTTGATGGAAATAGCCAATATTGGTCGAGAAGGCGCTCCCAGCACATACATAAGTGAGCTGTCAAAAAAAGACTTTCAATTGTCATTTTTACCTATCGATTTTATGGCTTTTTCTGGCGTAGTTTGACGTGCTTATTGCAACAGTACCATTGGATTGGTTGGATTTAATGTATTCTGCAATTCAGCCCAATTTGATGGAAATAGCCCATATTGGTCGAGAAGGCACTTCCAGCACAAACATAAGTGAGCCATCAAAAATGGTCTTTTGAATGTCATTTTTGCCTATCGATTTTATGACTTTTTCTGTCGTAGTTTGACGTGCTGATTGCAACGGTACCATTGGAACGGGTGGATTTGATGTATTTTTCGTTTCAGCCTAATTTGATTAAAATAGTTGCTATTGGTCGAAAAGGCACTTCCAGCACATACATAAGTGAGCTGTCAAAAATTGTCTTTTGAATGTCAGTTTTACCTATCGATTTTGTGGCTTTTTCTGGCATACTTTGAAGTGCTAGTTGCAACAGTACCATTAGATTGGGTGGATTTGATGTATTTTTCAATTCAGCTCACTTTGATGGAAATAGCCAATATTGACCGAAAATGTATTTTTACCGAACACATCAGTAAACTGTCAAAAATGGTCTTTTGAATATCATTTGTACCCATCGATTTAATGTTTTTTCTTGCGTAGTTTGACGTGCTGATTGCAACCGTACCATTGGATCGGGTGGATTTGATGTATTTTTCGATTAAGCCCAATTTGAGTGAAATAGCCGCTATTGGTCGATAAGGCACTTCAGCTTATACATAAGTGAGCCGTCAAAAATGGTCTTTTGATTGTCATTTTAACCTATCGATTTTATGGCTTTTCCTGGCGTAATTTGATGTGCTGATTGCAAAGGTACCATTGGATCGGGTATATTTGATGTATATTTCGATTAAGCCCGGATTGATGGAAATAGCCAATATTGACCGAGAATAAATTTTTACCGCACACATCAGTAAGCTGTCAAAAATGGTCTTTTGAATGTCATTTTTACCTATCGATTTTATGTGTTTTTCTGGCGTAGTTTGACGTACTGATTGCAACGGTAACCTTGGAACGGGTGGATTTGATGTATTTTTCGATTCAGCCGAATTTGATGAAAATAGCCAATATTGACCAAAAATGCATTTTTATTGCACACATCAGTAAGACGTCAAAAATGGTGTTTTGAATGTCATTTTTACCTATCGATTTTATGGCTTTTTCTTGCGTAGTTTGACGTGCTGATTGCAACAGTACAATTATATCGGGTGGATTTGATGTATTTTTCAATTCAGCCCAATTCAGTGGAAATAGCCAATATTGGTCGAGAAGGCACTTCCAGCACATACAAAAGTGAGCCGTCAAAAATGGACTTTTGAATGTCATTTTTACCTATCGATTTCATGGCTTTTTCTGGTGTAGTTTGACGTGCTGATTGGAACGGTACAATGGGATCGGGTGGATTTGATGTATTTTTCGATTCAGCCCAATTTGATGAAAATAGCCAATATTGACCAAAAATGCATTTTTACCGCACACATCAGTATCTGTCAAAAATGGTCTTTTGAATGTGAATTTTACATATCGATTCAATGGCTTTTCCTGACGTAGTTTGACGTGCTGATTGCAACAGTACAATTGTATCAGGTCGATTTGAAGAATTTCTTGATTCAGCCCAATTTGATGGGAAGAGCCAATATTGACTGAAAATGCATTATTACTGCACACATCAGTAAGCCGTCAAAAATGGTCTTTTGAATGTCATTTTTACCTATCGATTTTATGGTTTTTCTGGCGTAGTTTGACGTGGTGATTGCACCGGTACCATTGGATTGGGTGGATTTGATGTATTTTTCGATTCAGCCAAATTTGATGGAAATAGCCAATTTTGACCAAAAATGCATTTTTACTGCAAACATCAGTAAGCCGTCAAAAATGGTCTTTTGAATGTCATTTTTACATATCGATTTAATGGCTTTTCCTGGCGTAGTTTGACGTGCTGATTGCAACAGTACCATTGGATCAGGTGGATTTGAAGAATTTTTCAATTCAGCCCGATTTGATGGGAAGAGCCAATATTGACTGAAAATGCATTTTCACTGCATACATAAGTGAGTTGTCAAAAATGGTCTTTTGAATGTCATTTTTACCTATCGATTTTATGGCTTTTTCTTGCATAGTTTGACGTGCTGATTGCAACGGTACCATTGGATCGGGTGGATTTGATGTATTTTTCGATTCAACCAAATTTGATGGAAATAGCCAATATTGACCAAAAATGGCACTTGCAGCACACTCATCTGTATGCTGGCAAAAATGGTCTTTTGAATGTCATTTTCACCTATCGATTTCATTGCATTTTCTGGCATAGTTTGACGTGCTGATTGCAACGGTACCATTGGATCAGGTGGATTTGATGTATTTTTCGATTCAACCCAATTTGATGGAAATATCCAATATTGACCAGTCCATTTTTACCGCACTTATCAGTGAGCCGTCAAAAATGGTCTTTTGTATTTCATTTTTACCTATCGATTTTATGGCTTTTTCTGGCGTAGTTTGACATGCTGATTGCAAAGATACCATTGGATTGGGTGGATTTGATGTATTTTTAGATTCAGCCCAATTTGATGGAAATAGCCAATATTGACCAAAAATGCATTTTTACTGCTAACATCAGTAAGCCGTCAAAAATGGTCTTTTCAATGTCATTTTCACCTATCGATTATATGGCTTTTTTTTTGCGCAGTTTGACGTGCTGATTGCAACGGTACCATTGGATCGGTTGGATTTGAAGTATTTTTCGATTCAACTCAATTTGATAGAAATAGCCAATATTGACCTGAAATGCATTTTTACTGAACATATCAGTGAGCTGTCGAAAATGGTCTTCTGTATTTCATTTTTACCTATCGAATTTATGGCTTTTTTTTGGCATGGTTTGACGTGCCAATTGCAACCGTACCATTGGATTAGGTGGATTTGATGTATTTTTCAATTCAGCCCAATTTGATGAAAATAGCTAATATTGACCAAAAATGCATTTTCACTGCAAAAACCAGTGAGCCATGAAAAATGGTCTTTTGAATGTCATTTTTACCTATCGATTTTATGGCTTTTTCTGGCGTAGTTTGACGTGCTGATTGCAACGGTACAATTGGATCGGGTGGATTTGCTGTATTTTTTGATTCAGCCCAATTAGATGGAAATGGCCAATATTCACCAAAGATGCATTTTACTGCACACATCAGTAAGCCGTCAAAAATGGTCTTTTGAATGTCATTTTTACCTATCGATTTAATGGTTTTTCTGAAGTAGTTTGACGTGGTCATTGCACCGGTACCATTGGATTGGGTGGATTTGATGTATTTTTCGATTCAGCCAAATTTGATGGAAATAGCCAATTTTGACCAAAAATGCATTTTTACTGCTAACATCAGTAAGCCGTCAAAAATGGTCTTTTGAATGTCATTTTTACATATGGATTTAATGGCTTTTCCTGGCGTAGTTTGACGTGCTGATTGCAACAGTGCCATTGGATCAGGTGGATTTGAAGAATTTCTCGATTCAGCCCGATTTGATGGGAAGAGCCAATATTGACTGAAAATGCATTTTCATCGCATACATAAGTGAGTTGTCAAAAAGGGTCTTTTGAATGTCATTTTTACCTATCGATTTTATGGCTTTTTCTGGCGTAGTTTGACGTGCTGATTGCAACGGTACCATTGGATCGGGTGGATTTGATGTATTTTTCGATTCAACCCAATTTGATGGAAATATCCAATATTGACCAGTCCATTTTTACCGCACTTATCAGTAAGCCGTCAAAAATGGTCTTTTGTATTTCATTTTTACCTATCGATTTTATGGCTTTTTCTGGCGTAGTTTTACATGCTGATTGCAAAGGTACCATTGGATTGGGTGGATTTGATGTAGTTTTAGATTCAGCCCAATTTGATGGAAATAGCCAATATTGACCAAAAATGCATTTTTACTGCTCACATCAGTAAGCCGTCAAAAATGGTCTTTTCAATGTCATTTTCACCCATCGATTTTATGGCTTTTTTTTTGCACAGTTTGACGTGCTGATTGCAACGGTACCATTGGATCGGTTGGATTTGAAGTATTTTTCGATTCAACTCAATTTGATAGAAATAGCCAATATTGACCTGAAATGCATTTTTACCGAACATATCAGTGTGCTGTCAAAAATGGTCTTTTGAAAATCATTTTTACCTATTGATTTTATGGCTTTTTTTGGCATGGTTTGACATGCCAATTGCAACCGTACCATTGGATCGGGTGGATTTGATGTATTTTTAAATTCAGCCCAATTTGATGAAAATAGCCAATATTGACCAAAAATGCATTTTCACTGCACACACCAGTGAGCCATCAAAAATGGTCTTTTGAATGTCATTTTTACCTATCGATTTTATGGCTTTTTCTGGCGTAGTTTGACGTGCTGATTGCAACGGTACCATTGGATTGGGTGGATTTGATGTATTTTTAAATTCAGCCCAATTTGATGGAAATAGCCAATATTGACCGGATATGCATTTTTACTGCTCACATCAGTAAGCAGTCAAAAATGGTCTTTTGAATGTCATTTTTACCTATCGATTTTATGGCTCTTTCTGGCGTAGTTTGACATGCTGATTGCAACGGTACCATTGGATCGGGTGGATTTGCTGTATTTTTTGATTCAGCCCAATTAGATGGAAATGGCCAATATTCACCAAAGATGCATTTTACTGCACACTTCAGTAAGCCGTCAAAAATGGCCTTTTCAATGTCATTTTTACCTATCGATTTTATGGCTTTTTTTGGCGTAGTTTGACGTGCTGATTGCAACGGTACAATTCTATCGGGTGGATATGATGTAGTTTTAGATTCAGCCCAATTTGATGGAAATAGCCAATATTGACCAAAAATGCTTTTTTACTGCACATACCAGTGAGTCGTCAAAATTGGTATTTTGAATGTCATTTTTACCCGTCGATTTTATGGATTTTTCTGACGTAGTTTGACATGCTGATTGCAACGGTACCATTGGATCGGGTGGATTTGATGTATTTTTCGATTCAGCCCAATCTGATTGAAATAGCCAATATTGACCAAAAATGGCACTTGCAGCACATATATAAGTGAGCCATCAAAAATGGTCTTTTGAATATCATTTTTACTTATCGATTTTATGGCTTTTTCTGGCGTAGTTTGACGTGCTGATTGCAACAGTATCTTTGGATCGGGTGGATTTGATGTAATCTTAAATTCAGCCCAATTTGATGGAAATAGCCAATATTGACAAAAAATGCATTTTTACTGCACACAACAGTAAGTCATCAAAAATGGTCTTTTGAATGTCATTTTTACCCGTCGATTATATGGCTTTTCTTGGTGTCGTTTGAGGTGCTGATTGCAACGGTACCATTGGATCGGGTGGATTTGATGTATTTTTGATTCAGCCCAATTTGATGGAAATAGCCAATATTGACTGAAAATGCATTATTACTGCACACATCAGTAAGCCGTCAAGAATGATTTTTTGAATATCATTTTTATCTATCGATATTATGGCTTTTTCTGGCGTAGTTTGACGTGCTGATTTCAACGGTACAATGAGATCGGGTGGCTTTGATGTATTTTTGATTCAGCCCTATTTGATGGAAATAGCCAATATTGACTGAAAATGCATTATTACTGCACCCATCAGTAAGCCGTTAAAAATGGTCTTTTGAATGTCATTTTTACCTATCGATTTTATGGCTTTTTCTGGCGTAGTTTGACGTGCTGATTGCACAGGTACCATTGGATTGGGTGAATTTGATGTATTTTTCGATTCAGCCCTATTTGACGGAAATAGCTTATTTTGACCAAAAATGCATTTTTACTGCACACATCAGTAAGCCGTCAAAAATGGTCTTTTGAATGTCATTTTTACCTATCGATTTAATGGCTTTTCCTGGCGTAGTTTGACGTGATGATTGCAACAGTACCATTGGATCAGGTGGATTTGAAGAATTCCTTGATTCAGCCCGATTTGATGGGAAGAGCCAATATTGACCGAAAAAGCATTTTTACTGCATACATAAGTGAGTCGTCAAAAATGGACTTTTGATTGTCATTTTTACCTATCGATTTTATGGCTTTTTCTGGCGTGTTTTCACGTGCTGATTGCAACTGTACCTTTGGATCAGGTGGATTTGATGTATTTTTCGATTTAACCCAATTTGATAGAAATAGCCAATATTGACCAAGAATGCATTTTTACCGCACTCATCAGTATGCCGGCAAAAATGGTCTTTTGAATGTCATTTTCAACTATCGATTTTATGGCTTTTTCTGGCGTAGTTTCACGTGCTGATTGCAACGGTACCATTGGATCGGGTGGATTTGATGTATTTTTCTATTAAACCAAAATTGATGGAAATAGCCAATATTGACCAGAAATCCATTTTTACTGCACATATCAGTGAGCCGTCAAAAATGGTCTTTTGTATTTCATTTTTACCTATCGATTTTATGGCTTTTTCTGTCGTAGTTTTACATGCTGATTGAAAAAGTACAATTGGATTGGGTGGATTTGATGTATTTTTAGATTCAGCCCAATGTGATGGAAATAGCCAATATTGACCAAAAATGCATTTTTACTGCTCACATCTGTAAGCTGTCTAAAATTGTCTTTTGAATGTCATTTTTACCTATCGATTTTATGGCTTTTTTTTTGTGTAGTTTGACGTGCTGATTGCAACGGTACCATTGGATTGGGTGGATATAATGTATTTTTCAGTTCAGCCCAATTTGATTGAAATAGCCAATATTGACCAAAATGTATTTTTACTGCACTCATCAGTAAGCTGGCAAAAATGGTCTTTTGAATGTCATTTATACCTATCGATTTTATAGCTTTTTCTGGCGTAGTTTGACGTGCTGATTGCAACAGTACCATTGGATCGGGTGGATTTGATGTATTTATCGATTCAGCCCAATTTGAAGGAAATAGCCAATATTCACCAAAGATGCATTTTACCGCACATATCAATAAGCCTTCAAATATGGTCTTTTGGATGTCATTTTTACCTATCGATTTTATGGCTTTTTCTTGCGTAGTTTGACGTGCTGATTGCAACGGTACCATTGTATCGGGTGGATCTGATGTATTTTTCGTTTCAGCCCAATTTGATGGAAATAGCCAATATTGACCAAAAATACATTTTTACGGCACACATCAGTGAGTTGTCAAAATTGGTCTTTTGAATGTCATTTTTACCTATCGATTTTATTGCTTTTTCTGGCGTAGTTTGGCGTGCTGATTGCAACAGTACCATTGGATCGGGTGGATTTGATGTATTTCTAAATTCAGCTTAATTTGATGGAAATAGCCAATATTGACAAAAAATGCATTTTTACTGCACACAAAAGTAAGCCAACAAAAATGGTCTTTTGAATGTCATTTTTACCCATCGATTTTATGGCTTTTCCTGGCGTAGTTTTAGGTTTTGATTGCAACAGTACCATTGGATCGGGTGGATTTGATGTATTTTTCGATTCAGCACAATTTGATTGAAATAGCCAATATTAACAAATAATGCATTTTTACTGCACACATCAGTAAGCCGTCAAAAATTGTCTTTTGAATGTCATTTTTACCTATTGATTTTATGGCTTTTTCTGGCGTAGTTTGACGTGCTGATTGCAACAGTACCATTGGATCGGGTGGATTTGATGTATTTTTCAATTCAGTCCAATTTGACAGAAATAGCCAATATTGACTGAAAATTGCACTTCCAGCACATACATAAGTGAGCCATCAAAAATGGTCTTTTGAATGTCATTTTTACCTATCGATTTTATGGTTTTTTCTGGCGTAGTTTGACGTGCTGATTGCAACGGTACCATTGGATCTGGTGGATTCGATGTATTTTTCAATTCAGCCCATTTTGATGAAAATAGTCAATATTGACCGAAAATTCATTTTTACTGCACACATCAGTAAGCCAGCAAAAATAGTCTTTTGAATGTCATTTTTACCTATCGATTTTATGGCTTTTTCTGGCGTAGTTTCACGTGCTGATTGCAACGGTACCATTGGATCGGGTGGATTTGATGTATTTTTCAATTCAGCCCAATTTGATGGAAATAGCCAATATTGACCAAAAATGCATCTTTACTGCACATATCAGTAAGCAGCAAAAATGGTCTTTTGAATTTCATTTTTACCTATCAATTTTATGGCTTTTTCTGGCGTTGTTTGACGTGCTGATTGCAACGGTACCATTGGATTGGGTGGATTTGATGTATTTTTCGATTCAGCCCAATTTGATGGAAATAGCCAATATTGACCGGATATGCATTTTTACTGCTCACATCAGTAAGCAGTCAAAAATGGTCTTTTGAATGTCATTTTTACCTATCGATTTTATGGCTCTTTCTGGCGTAGTTTGACATGCTGATTGCAACTGTACCATTGTATCGGGTGGATTTGATGTATTTTTAAATTCAGCCCAATTTGATCGAAATAGCCAATATTGACCGAATATGCATTTTTACCATTCTCATCAGTAAGCCGTCAAAACTGGTCTTTTGAATGTCATTTTTACCTATCGATTTTATGGCTTTTTCTGGCGTAGTTTGACGTGCTGATTGAAACTGTACCATTGGATTGGGTGGATTTGATGTATTTTTTCAGTTCAGCCCAATTTGATGGAAATAGCCAATATTGACTGAAAAAGGCACTTCCAGCACACACATAAGTGAGCCATCGAAAATGGTCTTTTGAATGTCATTTTCACCTATTGATTTTATGGCTTTTTATGGCGTAGTTTGACGTGCTGATTGCAACGGTACCATTGGAATAGAATTGATTTGATGTATTTTTCAATTCAGCCCAATTTGATGGAAATAGCCAATATTGACCGAAAATGCATTTTATAACTTACACATCAGTGAGCCGTCAAAAATGTTCTTTTGAATGTCATTTTCACCTATCGATTTTATGGCTTTTTCTGGCGTAGTTTGACGTGCTGATTGCAAAGGTACCATTGGATCAAGTGGATTTGATGAAATTTCCGATTCAGCCCAATTCGATTGAAATAACCAATATTGACCGAAAATGCATTTTTACCGCACATACATAAGTGAGCCGTCAAAAATGGTCTTTTGAATGTCATTTTTACCTATCGATTTTATGGCTTTTTCTGGCGTAGTTTGACATGCTGATATCAACAGTACCATTGGATCAGGTGGATCCGATGTATTTTTGAATTCAGCCCAATTCAGTGGAAATAGCCAATATTGACCAAAAATACATTTTTACCGCACACATTAGTGAGCCATCAAAACTGGTCTTTTGAATGTCATTTTTGCCTATTGATTTTATGGCTTTTTCTGGCGTAGTTTGGCGTGCTGATTGCAACGGTACCATTGGATCGGGTGGATTTGATGTATTTTTCGATTCAGCCCAATTTGATGGAAATAACCAATATTGACCAAAAATGCATTTTTTCTGCACATACATAAGTGAGCCGTCAAAAATGGTCTTTTGAATGTCATTTTTACCTATCGATTTTATGGCTTTTTCTGGCGTAGATTGACGTGCTGATTGCAACGGTACAATTGGATCGGGTGGATTTGATGTATTTTTTGATTCAGCCCTATTTGATGGAAATAGCCAATATTGACGAAAAATGGCACTTCCAGCACATACATAAGTGAGCTGTCAAAAATGGTCTTTTGAATGTCATTTTTACCTATCGATTTTATGGCTTTTTCTGGCGTAGTTTGACGTGCTGATTGCAACGGTACCATTGGATTGGGTGAATTTGATGTATTTCTCGATTCAGCCTAATTTGATGGAAATAACCAATATTGACCAAGAATGCATTTTTACCGCACACATTAGTAAGCCGTCAGAAATGGTCTTTTGAATGTCATTTTTACCTATCGATTTTATGGGTCTTTCTAGCATATTTTGACGTGCTGATTGCAACGGTACAATTGGATTTGGTTGATTTGATGTATTTTTTGATTCAGCCCAATTTGATGGAAATAGCTAATATTGACCGAAAATGCATTTTCACTGCACACATCAGTAAGCCGTCAAAAATGGTCTTTTGAATGTCATTTTTACCTATCGATTTTATGGCTTTTTCTGGCGTAGTTTGACGTGCTGATTGCGACAGTACCATTGAATGGGGTGGATTTGATATATTTCTCGATGCAGCCCAATTTGATGGAAATAGCCAATATTGACCAAAAATAGCACTTCCAGCACATACATAAGTGAGCCATCAAAAATGGTTTTTTGAATGTCATTTTTACCTATCGATTTTATGGCTTTTTCTGGCGTAGTTTGACGTGCTGATTGCAACAGTACCATTGGATTTGGTGGATTTGATGTATTTTTCGATTCAGCCCAATTTGATGGAAATAGCCAATATTGACCAAAAATGCATTTTTACCGCACACATCAGTAAGCCATCAAAAATGGTCTTTTGAATGTCATTTTTACCTATCGATTTTATGGCTTTTTCTGGCGTAGTTTGACGTACTGATTGAAACTGTACCATTGGATCGGGTGGATTTGATGTATTTTTCGATTCAGCCAAATTTGATGGAAATAGCCAATATTAACAAATAATGCATTTTTACTGCACACATCAATAAGCCGTCAAAAATGGTCTTTTGAATGTCATTTTTACCTATAGATTTTATGGCTTTTTCTGGCGTAGTTTGACGTGCAGATTGCAACGGTACCATTGCATCAGGTGGATTTGATGTATTTTTCGATTCAGCCCAGTTTGGTGGAAATAGCCAATATTGACCAAAAATGCATTTTTACCGCACACATCAGTAAGCCGTCAAAAATGGTCTTTTGAATGTCATTTTTACCTATCGATTATATGTCTTTCTCTGGCATAGTTTGACATATCGATTGCAACGGTACCATTCGATCGAGTGGATTTGATGTATTTTTTGATTCAGCCCTATTTGATGGAAATAACCAATATTGACCAAAAATGGCACTTCCAGCACATACATAAGTGAGCTGTCAAAAATGGTCTTTTGAATGTTATTTTTACCCATCGATTTTATGGCTTTTTCTGGTGTAGTTTGATGTGCTGATTGCAAAGGTACCATTGGATCAAGTGGATTTGATGTAATTTCCGATTCAGCCCAATTCGATGGAAATAACCAATATTGACCAAAAATGCATTTTTACCGCACATACATAAGTGAGCCGTCAAAAATGGTCTTTTGAATGTCATTTTTACCTATCGATTTTATGGCTTTTTCTGGCGTAGTTTGACATGCTGATATCAACAGTACCATTGGATCAGGTGGATCCGATGTGTTTTTGAATTCAGCCTAATTCAGTGGAAATAGCCAATATTGACCAAAAATACATTTTTACCGCACACATTAGTGAGCCATCAAAACTGGTCTTTTGAATGTCATTTTTGCCTATTGATTTTATGGCTTTTTCTGGCGTAGTTTGGCGTGCTGATTGCAACGGTACCATTGGATCGGGTGGATTTGATGTATTTTTTGATTCAGCCCTATTTGATGGAAATAGCCAATATTGACCAAAAATGGCACTTCCAGCACATACATAAGTGAGCTGTCAAAAATGGTCTTTTGAATGTTATTTTTACCCATCGATTTTATGGCTTTTTCTGGTGTAGTTTGAAGTGCTGATTGCAACGGTACCATTGGATCGGATGGATGTGATGTTTTTTTGATTAGGCCCAATTTGACAGAAATATCCAATATTGACAAAAAAATTCATTTTTACCGCTCACATCAGTAGGCCGTTAATAATGGTCTTTGAATGTCATTTTTACTATCAATTTTATGGCTTTTTCTGGCGTAGTTTGACGTGTTGATTGCAACAGTACCCTTGGATCAGGTGTATTTGATGTATAATTAAATTCAGCCAAATTTGATGAAAATAGCCGCTACTGGTCGAGAAGGCACTTCGAGCACATTAACAATTGGGCTGTCAAAAATGGTCTTTTGAATGTCATTTTTACCTATCGATTTTTTGACTTTTTCTGGCGTAGTTTGACGTGCTGATTGCAACAGTACCATTGAATCGGGTGGATTTGATATATTTCTCGATGCAGCCCAATTTGATGGAAATAGCCAATATTGACCAAAAATAGCACTTCCAGCACATACATAAGTGAGCCATCAAAAATGGTTTTTTGAATGTCATTTTTACCTATCGATTTTATGGCTTTTTCTGGCGTAGTTTGACGTGCTGATTGCAACAGTACCATTGGATTTGGTGGATTTGATGTATTTTTCGATTCAGCCCAATTTGATGGAAATAGCCAATATTGACCAAAAATGCATTTTTACCGCACACATCAGTAAGCCATCAAAAATGGTCTTTTGAATGTCATTTTTACCTATCGATTTTATGGCTTTTTCTGGCGTAGTTTGACGTACTGATTGAAACTGTACCATTGGATCGGGTGGATTTGATGTATTTTTCGATTCAGCCAAATTTGATGGAAATAGCCAATATTAACAAATAATGCATTTTTACTGCACACATCAATAAGCCGTCAAAAATGGTCTTTTGAATGTCATTTTTACCTATAGATTTTATGGCTTTTTCTGGCGTAGTTTGACGTGCAGATTGCAACGGTACCATTGCATCAGGTGGATTTGATGTATTTTTCGATTCAGCCCAGTTTGGTGGAAATAGCCAATATTGACCAAAAATGCATTTTTACCGCACACATCAGTAAGCCGTCAAAAATGGTCTTTTGAATGTCATTTTTACCTATCGATTATATGTCTTTCTCTGGCATAGTTTGACATATCGATTGCAACGGTACCATTCGATCGAGTGGATTTGATGTATTTTTTGATTCAGCCCTATTTGATGGAAATAACCAATATTGACCAAAAATGGCACTTCCAGCACATACATAAGTGAGCTGTCAAAAATGGTCTTTTGAATGTTATTTTTACCCATCGATTTTATGGCTTTTTCTGGTGTAGTTTGATGTGCTGATTGCAAAGGTACCATTGGATCAAGTGGATTTGATGTAATTTCCGATTCAGCCCAATTCGATGGAAATAACCAATATTGACCAAAAATGCATTTTTACCGCACATACATAAGTGAGCCGTCAAAAATGGTCTTTTGAATGTCATTTTTACCTATCGATTTTATGGCTTTTTCTGGCGTAGTTTGACATGCTGATATCAACAGTACCATTGGATCAGGTGGATCCGATGTGTTTTTGAATTCAGCCTAATTCAGTGGAAATAGCCAATATTGACCAAAAATACATTTTTACCGCACACATTAGTGAGCCATCAAAACTGGTCTTTTGAATGTCATTTTTGCCTATTGATTTTATGGCTTTTTCTGGCGTAGTTTGGCGTGCTGATTGCAACGGTACCATTGGATCGGGTGGATTTGATGTATTTTTTGATTCAGCCCTATTTGATGGAAATAGCCAATATTGACCAAAAATGGCACTTCCAGCACATACATAAGTGAGCTGTCAAAAATGGTCTTTTGAATGTTATTTTTACCCATCGATTTTATGGCTTTTTCTGGTGTAGTTTGATGTGCTGATTGCAACGGTACCATTGGATCGGATGGATGTGATGTTTTTTTGATTAGGCCCAATTTGACAGAAATATCCAATATTGACAAAAAAATTCATTTTTACCGCTCACATCAGTAGGCCGTTAATAATGGTCTTTGAATGTCATTTTTACTATCAATTTTATGGCTTTTTCTGGCGTAGTTTGACGTGTTGATTGCAACAGTACCCTTGGATCAGGTGTATTTGATGTATAATTAAATTCAGCCAAATTTGATGAAAATAGCCGCTACTGGTCGAGAAGGCACTTTGAGCACATTAACAATTGGGCTGTCAAAAATGGTCTTTTGAATGTCATTTTTACCTATCGATTTTTTGACTTTTTCTGGCGTAGTTTGACGTGCTGATTGCAACAGTACCATTGAATCGGGTGGATTTGATGAATTTTTGATTCTGCACAATTCGATGGAAATAGCCAATATTGACTGAAAATGCATTTCACTGCACACATCAGTAAGCCGTCAAAAATGGTCTCTTGAATGTCATTTTTACCTATCGATTTTATGGCTTTTTTTGGCATAGTTTGACGTGCTGATTTCAACTGTACCATTGGATTGGGTGGATTTGATGTATTTTTCAACTCAGCCCAATTTGATGGAAATAGCCAATACTGACCGAAAATGCATTTTTACGGCACATATCAGTGAGCCGTCAAAAATGGTCTTTTGAATGTCATTTTTACCTATCGATTTTATGGCTTTTTCTGGCGTAGTTTGACGTGCTGATTGCAACGGTACCATTGCATCGGGTGGATTTGATGTATTTTTCGATTCAGCCCAATTCGATGGAAATAGCCAATATTGACCGAAACTGCATTTTTACAGCACACATCAGTAAGCCATAAAAAATGGTCTTTTCAATGTCATTTTCACCTCTTGATTTCATGGCTTTTTCTGGCATAGTTTGACGTGCTGATATCAACGGTACCATAGGATTGGGTGGATTTGATGTATTTTTCGATTCAGCCCAATTTGATGAAAATAAATGCTATTGGTTGAGAAAGAACTTCCAGAACATACATGAATGTGCCGTCAAAAATGGTCTTTTGAATGTCATTTTTAGCTATCGATTTCATGGCTTTTTCTGGCGTAGTTTGACAAGCTGATTGCAACAGTACCATTGGATCGGGTGGATTTGATGCATTTTTCAATTTAGCCCAATTTGATAGATATAGCCGCTATTGGTTGAAAAGGCACTTCCAGAACATACATAATCAAGCCGTCAAAAATGGTCTGTTGAATGTCATTTTTATCTATCGATTTTATGGCTTTTTCTGGCATTGTTTGACGTGCTGATTGGAACGGTACCATTGGATCGGGTGTTATTGATGTATTTCTCGATTCAACCCAATTTGATGGAAATACCCAATATTGACCAATAATACAATATTACCGCCCACATCAGTAAGCCGTAAAAAATGGTCTTTTCAATGTCATTTTTACCTTCCGATTTTATAGCTTTTTCTGGCGTAGTTTGACGTGCTGATATCAACGGTACCATAGGATCGGGCGGATTTGATATATTTTACGATTCAGCCCAATTTGATGAAAATAGATGCTATTGGTTGAAAAAACACTCCCAGCACATACATGAATGTGCCGTCAAGAACGGTCTTTCGAATATCATTTTTACCTAACGATTTCATGGCTTTTTCTGGCGTAGTTTGACGTGCTGATTGAAACTGTACCATTGGATCGGGTTGATTTGATGTATTTTTCGATTAAGCCCAATTTGATTAAAATAGCCGCTATTGGTCGAGAAGGCACTTCCAGCACATACATAAGTGAACTGTCAAAAATGGTCTTTTGAATGTCATTTTTACCTATCGATTGTATGGCTTTTTCTGGCGTAGTTTGACGTGCTGATTGCAACGGTACCATTGGATTGGGTGAATTTGATGTATTTTTCGATTCAGCCTAATTTGACGGAAATAACCAATATTGACCAAGAATGCATTTTTACCGCACACATTAGTAAGCCGTCAGAAATGGTCTTTTGAATGTCATTTTTACCTATCGATTTTATGGCTCTTTCTAGCATATTTTGACGTGCTGATTGCAACGGTACAATTGGATTTGGTTGATTTGATGTATTTTTTGATTCAGCCCAATTTGATGGAAATAGCTAATATTGACCGAAAATGCATTTTCACTGCACACATCAGTAAGCCGTCAAAAATGGTCTTTTGAATGTCATTTTTACCTATCGATTTTATGGCTTTTTCTGGCGTAGTTTGACGTGCTGATTGCGACAGTACCATTGAATGGGGTGGATTTGATATATTTCTCGATGCAGCCCAATTTGATGGAAATAGCCAATATTGACCAAAAATAGCACTTCCAGCACATACATAAGTGAGCCATCAAAAATTGTTTTTTGAATGTCATTTTTACCTATCGATTTTATGGCTTTTTCTGGCGTAGTTTGACGTGCTGATTGCAACAGTACCATTGGATTTGGTGGATTTGATGTATTTTTCGATTCAGCCCAATTTGATGGAAATAGCCAATATTGACCAAAAATGCATTTTTACCGCACACATCAGTAAGCCATCAAAAATGGTCTTTTGAATGTCATTTTTACCTATCGATTTTATGGCTTTTTCTGGCGTAGTTTGACGTACTGATTGAAACTGTACCATTGGATCGGGTGGATTTGATGTATTTTTCGATTCAGCCAAATTTGATGGAAATAGCCAATATTAACAAATAATGCATTTTTACTGCACACATCAATAAGCCGTCAAAAATGGTCTTTTGAATGTCATTTTTACCTATAGATTTTATGGCTTTTTCTGGCGTAGTTTGACGTGCAGATTGCAACGGTACCATTGCATCAGGTGGATTTGATGTATTTTTCGATTCAGCCCAGTTTGGTGGAAATAGCCAATATTGACCAAAAATGCATTTTTACCGCACACATCAGTAAGCCGTCAAAAATGGTCTTTTGAATGTCATTTTTACCTATCGATTATATGTCTTTCTCTGGCATAGTTTGACATATCGATTGCAACGGTACCATTCGATCGAGTGGATTTGATGTATTTTTTGATTCAGCCCTATTTGATGGAAATAACCAATATTGACCAAAAATGGCACTTCCAGCACATACATAAGTGAGCTGTCAAAAATGGTCTTTTGAATGTTATTTTTACCCATCGATTTTATGGCTTTTTCTGGTGTAGTTTGATGTGCTGATTGCAAAGGTACCATTGGATCAAGTGGATTTGATGTAATTTCCGATTCAGCCCAATTCGATGGAAATAACCAATATTGACCAAAAATGCATTTTTACCGCACATACATAAGTGAGCCGTCAAAAATGGTCTTTTGAATGTCATTTTTACCTATCGATTTTATGGCTTTTTCTGGCGTAGTTTGACATGCTGATATCAACAGTACCATTGGATCAGGTGGATCCGATGTGTTTTTGAATTCAGCCTAATTCAGTGGAAATAGCCAATATTGACCAAAAATACATTTTTACCGCACACATTAGTGAGCCATCAAAACTGGTCTTTTGAATGTCATTTTTGCCTATTGATTTTATGGCTTTTTCTGGCGTAGTTTGGCGTGCTGATTGCAACGGTACCATTGGATCGGGTGGATTTGATGTATTTTTCGATTCAGCCCAATTTCATGGAAATAGCCAATATTGACCGAAAATGCATTTTTACTAAACACCTCAGTAAGCCGTCAAAAATGATCTTTTCAATGTCATTTTTACCTTCCGATTTTATAGCTTTTTCTGGCGTAGTTTGACGTGCTGATATCAACGGTACCATAGGATCGGGCGGATTTGATATATTTTACGATTCAGCCCAATTTGATGAAAATAGATGCTATTGGTTGAAAAAACACTCCCAGCACATACATGAATGTGCCGTCAAGAACGGTCTTTCGAATATCATTTTGACCTAACGATTTCATGGCTTTTTCTGGCGTAGTTTGACGTGCTGATTGAAACAGTACCATTGGATCGGGTTGATTTGATGTATTTTTCGATTAAGCCCAATTTGATTAAAATAGCCGCTATTGGTCGAGAAGGCACTTCCAGCACATACATAAGTGAACTGTCAAAAATGGTCTTTTGAATGTCATTTTTACCTATCGATTGTATGGCTTTTTCTGGCGTAGTTTGACGTGCTGATTGCAACGGTACCATTGGATCAGGTGGATTTGATGTATTTTTCGATTCAGCCCAATTTGATGGAAATAGCCAATATTGACCGAAAATGCATTTTTACTGCGCACATCAGTAAGCTGTCAAAAATGGTCTTTTTAATGTCATTTTTACCCATCGATTTTATGTCTTTTTATGGCGTAGTTAGACGTGCTGATTGCAATGGTACCATTCGATTGAGTGGATTTGATGTATTTTTGATTCAGCCCAATTTGATGGAAATAGCCAATATTGACCAAAAATGCATTTTTACTGCACACATCAGTAAGCTGTCAAAAATGGTCTTTCGATTATAATTTTTAACTATCGATTTTATGGCTTTTTCAGGCGTAGTTTGACGTGCTGATTGCAACAGTACCATTGGATCGGATGGATTTGATGTATTTTTAGATTGAGCCCTATTTAATGGAAATACCTGCTATTGGTTGAGAAGGCATTTTCAGCACATACATCAATAAGCAATAAGAAATGGTCTTTTGAATGTCATTTTTACCTATCAATTTTATGGCTTTTTCTGGCGTAGTTTGACCTGCTGACTGCAACGGTACCATTGGATCGGGTGGATTTGATGTATTTTTGATTCAGCACAATTTGATGGAAATAGCCAATATTGACTGAAAATGCATTTTTACTGCACACATTAGTAAGCTGTCAAAAATGGATTTTTGAATGTCATTTTTACGTATCGATTTCATCGCTTTTTCTGGCGTAGTTTATGTGCTGATTGCAACGGTACCATTTGATTGGATGGATTTGATGTATTTTTTGATTCAGCCCAATTTCATTGAAATAGCCAATATTGACCAAAAATCCATTCTTACTGCACACATTAGTAAGCTGTCAAAAATGGTCTTTTGAATGTCATTTTTACATATCGATTTTTTGGCTTTTTCTGGCGTAGTTTGACGTGCAAATTGCAACGGTACCATTGAATCGGGTGGATTTGATATGTTTTTGAGTCAGCACAATTCGATGGAATTAGCTCATATTGATTTAAAATGCATTTTTACCGAACACATCAGTAAGCCATCAAAAATGGTCTCTTGAATGTCATTTTTTCTTATCGATTTTATGGCTTTTTCTGGCATAGTTAGACGTGCTGATTGTAACAGTACCATTCGATGGGGTGGATTTGATGTATTTTTCGATTCAGCCCAATTTGATGGAAATAGCCAATATTGACCAAAAATGCATTTTTACTGCACACATCAGTAAGCCGTCAAAAATGGTTTTTTGAATGTCATTTTTACGTATCGATTTCATCGCTTTTTCTGGCGTAGTTTATGTGGTGATTGCAACGGTACCATTGGATTGGATGGATTTGATGTATTTTTCGATTCAGCCCAATTTGTTGGAAATAGCCACTATTGGTCGAGAAGGCACTTCCAGCACATACATAAGTGAGCTGTCAAAAATGGACTTTTGAATGTCATTTTTACCTATCGATTTTATGGCTTTTTCTGGTGTAGTTTGACATTTAGATTGCAACGGTACCATTGGATGGGGTGGATTGGATGTATTTTTGATTCAGCCTAATTTGATGGAAATAGCCAATATTGACGGGAAATCCATTTTTACTGCACACATCAGCAAGCCGTCAAAAATGGTCTTTTGAATGTCATTTTTACCTATCGATTTTATGGCTTTTTCTGGCGTAGTTTGACGTGCTGATTGCAACGGTACCATTGGATCATATGGATTTGATGTATTTTTTGATTCAGCCCAATTTGATGGAAATAGCCATTAATGGTCGAGAAGGCATTTTCAGCGCATACATAAATAAGCCATCAAAAATGGTCTTTTGGATGTCATTTTCACCTATCGATTTTATGGCTATTTCTGGCGTAGTTTGACGTGCCGATTGTAACAGTACCATTAGATCGGGTAGATATGATGTATTTTTCGATTCAGCCCAATTTGATGGAAATAGCCACTAATGGTCGAGAAGGCATTTCCAGCACATACATAAATGAGCCATCAAAAATGGTCTTTTGAATGTCATTTTAACCTAATGATTTTATGGCTTTTTCTGGCGTAGTTTGACGTGCTGATTGTAACAGTACCATTAGATCGGGTGGATTTGATGTATTTTTCGATTCAGCCCAATTTGATGGAAATAGCCAATATTGACCAAAAATGCATTGTTACTGCACACATCGGTAAGCTGACAAAAATGGTCTTTCGAATGTCATTTTACCTATCGATTTTATGGCTTTTTCTGGCGTAGTTTGACGTGCTGATTGAAACGGTACCATTGGATCGGGTGGATTTGATGTATTTTTTGATTATGCCCAATTTGATTGAAATAGCCAATATTGACCAAAAATCCATTCTTACTGCACACATTAGTAAGCTGTCAAAAATGGTCTTTTGAATGTCATTTTTACCTATCGATTTTTTAGCTTTTTCTGGCGTAGTTTGACGTGCAAATTGCAACGGTACCATTGAATCGGGTGGATTTGATATGTTTTTGAGTCAGCACAATTCGATGGAATTAGCTCATATTGACCTAAAATGCATTTTTACCGAACACATCAGTAAGCCATCAAAAATGGTCTCTTGAATGTCATTTTTTCTTATCGATTTTATGGCTTTTTCTGGCATAGTTAGACGTGCTGATTGCAACAGTACCATTCGATCGGGTGGATTTGATGTATTTTTCGATTCAGCCCAATTTGATGGAAATAGCCAATATTGACCAAAAACGCATTTTTACTGCACACATCAGTAAGCCGTCAAAAATGGTTTTTTGAATGTCATTTTTACGTATCGATTTCATCGCTTTTTCTGGCGTAGTTTATGTGCTGATTGCAACGGTACCATTGGATTGGATGGATTTGATGTATTTTTCGATTCAGCCCAATTTGTTGGAAATAGCCACTATTGGTCGAGAAGGCACTTCCAGCACATACATAAGTGAGCTGTCAAAAATGGACTTATAATGTCATTTTTACCTATCGATTTTATGGCTTTTTCTGGTGTAGTTTGACATTTAGATTGCAACGGTACCATTGGATGGGGTGGATTGGATGTATTTTTGATTCAGCCTAATTTGATGGAAATAGCCAATATTGACGGGAAATCCATTTTTACTGCACACATCAGCAAGCCGTCAAAAATGGTCTTTTGAATGTCATTTTTACCTATCGATTTTATGGCTTTTTCTGGCGTAGTTTGACGTGCTGATTGCAACGGTACCATTGGATCATATGGATTTGATGTATTTTTTGATTCAGCCCAATTTGATGGAAATAGCCATTAATGGTCGAGAAGGCATTTTCAGCGCATACATAAATGAGCCATCAAAAATGGTCTTTTGGATGTCATTTTTACCTATCGATTTTATGGCTATTTCTGGCGTAGTTTGACGTGCCGATTGTAACAGTACTATTAGATCGGGTAGATATGATGTATTTTTCGATTCAGCCCAATTCGATGGAAATAGCCAGTATTGACCGAAAATGCATTTTTATTGCATACATTAGTAAGCGTTCAAAAATGGTCTCTTGAATGTCATTTTTACCTATCAATTTTATGGCTTTTTCTGGCGTAGTTTGACGTGCTGATTGCAACGGTACTATTGGATCGGGTGGATTTGATGTATTTTTGATTTAGCACAATTTGATGAAAATAGCCACTAATGGTCGAGAAGGCATTTCCAGCACATACATAAATGAGCCATCAAAAATGGTCTTTTGAATGTCATTTTAACCTATCGATTTTATGGCTATTTCTGGCATTGTTTGACGTGCTGATTGTAACAGTGCCATTAGATCGGGTGGATTTGATGTATTTTTCGATTCAGCCCGATTTGATGGAAATAGCCAATATTGACCAAAAATGCATTTTTACTGCACACATCGGTAATCCGTCAAAAATGGTCTCTTGAATGTCATTTTTACCTATCGATTTTATGGCTTTTTCTGGCGTAGTTTGACGTGCTGATTGCAACGGTACCATTGGATCATATGGATTTGATGTATTTTTTGATTCAGCCCAATTTGATGGAAATAGCCACTAATGGTCGAGAAGGCATTTCCAGCACATACATAAATGAGCCATCAAAAATGGTCTTTTGAATGTCATTTTAACCTATCGATTTTATGGCTTTTTCTGGCGTAGTTTGACGTGCTGATTGTAACAGTGCATTTAGATCGGGTGGATTTGATGTATTTTTCAATTCAGCACAATTTGATGGAAATAGCCAATATTGACCAAAAATGCATTCTTACTGCACACATCAGTAAGCCATCAAAAATGGTCTTTCGAATGTCATTTTTACCCATCGATTTTATGGCTTTTTCTGGCGTAGTTTGACGTGCTGATTGCAACCGTACCATTGGATCGGGTGGATTCGATGTATTTTTGATTCAGCCCAATTTGATTGAAATAGCCAATATTGACCAAAAATCCATTCTTACTGCACACATTAGTAAGCTGTCAAAAATGGTCTTTTGAATGTCATTTTTACCTATCGATTTTATGGCTTCTTCTGGCGTAGTTTGACGTGCAAATTGCAACGGTACCATTGAATCGGATGGATTTGATATGTTTTTGATTCAGCACAATTTGATGGAATTAGTTAATATTGACCGAAAATGCATTTTTACCGAACACATCAGTAAGCCATCAAAAATGGTCTCTTGAATATCATTTTTACCTATCGATTTTATGGCTTTTTCTGGCATAATTAGACGTGCTGATTGCAACAGTACCATTCGATTGGGTGGATTTGATGTATTCTTCGATTCAGCCCAATTCGATGGAAATAGCCAATATTGACCAAAAATGCATTTTTACTGCACACATCAGTAAGCCGACAAAAATGGTCTTTTGAATCTCATTTTTACCTATCGATTTTATGGCTTTTTCTGGCGTAGTTTGATTTGCTGATTGCAATGGTACCATTGGATCGGGTTGATTTGATGTATTTTTTGATTCAGCCCAATTTGATGGAAATAGCCACTATTGGTCGAGAAGGCACTTCCAGCACATACATAAGTGAGCTGTCAAAAATGGACTTTTCAATGTCATTTTTACCTATCGATTTTATGGCTTTTTCTGGCGTAGTTTGACATGCAGATTGCAACGGTACCATTGGATCGGGTGGTTTGGATGTATTTTTGATCCAGCCCAATTTGAGGGAAATAGCCAATATTGACCAAAAATGCATTTTTACTGCACACATCAGTAGGCCGTCAAAAATGGTCTTTTGAATGTCATTTTTACCTATCGATTTTATGGCTTTTTCTGGCGTAGTTTGACGTGCTGATTGCAACGGTACCATTGGATGATATGGATTTGATGTATCTTTTGATTCAGCCCAATTTGATGGAAATAGCCACTAATGGTCGAGAAAGCATTTCCAGCACATACATAAATGAGCCATCAAAAATGGTCTTTTGAATGTCATTTTAACCTATCGATTTTATGGCTTTTTCTGGCGTAGTTTGACGTGCTGATTGTAACAGTGCCATTAGATCAGGTGGATTTTATGTATTCTTCGATTCAGCCCAATTTGATGGAAATAGCCAATATTGACCAAAAATGCATTTTTACTGCACACATCGGTAATCCGTCAAAAATGGTCTCTTGAATGTCATTTTTACCTATCGATTTTATGGCTTTTTCTAGCGTAGTTTGACGTGCTGATTGCAACGGTACCATTGAATCGGATGGATTTGATGTATTATTTGATTCAGCCCAATTTGATGGAAATAGCCACTAATTGTCGAGAAGGCATTTCCAGCACATACATGAATGAGCCATAAAAAATGGTCTTTTGAATGTCATTTATACCTATCGATTTTATGGCTTTTTCTGGCGTAGTTTGACATGCTGATTGTAACAGTGCGTTTAGATCAGGTGGATTTGATGTATTTTTCAATTCAGCACAATTTGATGGAAATAGCCAATATTGACCAAAAATGCAGTTTTTACTGCACACATCGGTAATCCGTCAAAAATGGTCTTTCGAATGTCATTTTTACCCATCGATTTTATGGCTTTTTCTGGCGTAGTTTGACGTGCTGATTGCAACGGTACCATTGGATCGGGTGGATTTGATGTATTTTTCGATTCAGCCCAATTTGATAAAAATAGCCAATTTTGACCAAAAATGCATTTTTACCGCACTTATCAGTAAGCCTTCAAAAAAATGATCTTTTGAATGTCATTTTTACCTATCGATTTTATTGCTTTTTCTGGCGTAGTTTGACGTGCTGATTGCAACGGTACCATTGGATCGGGTGGATTTGATGTATTTTTCGATTCAGCCCAATTTGATTGAAATAGCCAATATTGACCAAAAATCCATTCTTACTGCACACATTAGTAAGCTGTCAAAAATGGTCTTTTTAATGTCATTTTTACCTATCGATTTTATGGCTTTTTCTGGCTTTGTTTGACGTGCAGATTGCAACGGTACTATTGGATCGGGTGGATTTGATGTACTTTTAAATGCAGCCCAATTTGATGAAAATATCCTCCATTGGTTGAAAAGGCACTTCCAGCACATACATCAGTGAGCCATCAAAAATGGTCTTTTGAATGTCATTTTTACCTATCGATTTTATGGCTTCTTCTGGCGTAGTTTGACGTGCAAATTGCAACGGTACCATTGAATTGAGTGGATTTTATATGTTTTTGATTCAGCACAATTTGATGGAATTAGCTAATATTGACCGAAAATGCATTTTTTCCGAACACATCAGTAAGCCATCAAAAATGGTGTCTTGAATGTCATTTTTACCTATCGATTTTATGGCTTTTTCTGGCATAATTAGACATGCTGATTGCAACAGTACCATTTGATCGGGTAGATTTGATGTATTTTTCGATTCAGCCCAATTCGATGGAAATAGCCAATATTGACGGGAAATCCATTTTTACTGCACACATCAGTAAGCCGTCAAAAATGGTCTTTTGAATGTCATTTTTACCCATCGATTTTATGGCTTTTTCTGGTGCAGTCCTACACGCTGATTGCAACGGTACCATTGGGTTGGGTGGATTTGATGTATTTTTCGATTCATCCCAATTTGATGAAAATAGCTGTTATTGGTTGAGAAGGCACTTCCAGCACATACATAAGTGAGCTGTCAAAAATGGACTTTTAAATGTCATTTTTACCTATCGATTTTATGGCTTTTTTTGGCGTAGTTTTACGTGTTGATTGTAACGGTACCATTGGATCTGGTGGATTTGATTTATTTTTTATTCAGCACAATTTGATGGAAATGTCCAATATTGACCGAAAATGCATTTTTACTGCACACATAAGTGAGCTGTCAAAAATGGTCTTTTGGATGTCATTTTTACCTATCGATTTTATAGCTTTTTCTGGCGTAGTTTGACGTGCTGATTGCAACGGTACCATTGGATCGGATGGATTTGATGTATTTCTGATTCAGCACAATTTGATGGAAATAGCTGCTATTGTACCAGAAGGCACTTCGAGCACATACATAAGTGAGCTGTCGAAAATGGACTTTTGATGTCATTTTTACCTATCGATTTTATGGCTTTTCCTGTGTAGTTTGACGTACAGATTGCAACGGTACCATTGGATCGGGTGGATTTGATGTATTTTTGATCCAGCCAAATTTGATGGAAATAGCCAATATTGACCGAAAATGCATTTTTACCGCACATATCAGTAAGCTGTCAAAAATGGTATTTTGAATGTCATTTTTACCTATCGATTTTATGGTTTTTCCTGTGTAGTTTGACGTGTTGATTGCAACGGTACCATTGGATCGGGTGGATATGATGTATTTTTCGATTCAGCCCAATTTGATGGAATAGCCAATATTGACGGGAAATCCATTTTTACTGCACACATCAGTAAGCCGTCAAAAATGGTTTTTTGAATGTCATTTTTACCTATCGATTTTATGGCTTTTTCTGGTGCAGTTCTACACGCTGATTGCAACGGTACCATTGGGTTGGGTGGATTTGATGTATTTTTCCATTCAGCCCAATTTGATGGAAATAGCTGGTATTGGTTGAGAAGGCACTTCCAGCACATACATAAGTGAGCTGTCAAAAATGGACTTTTGAATGTCATTTTTACCTATCGATTTTATGGCTTTTTCTGGCGTAGTTTGACGTGCAGATTGCAACGGTACTATTGGATCGGGTGGATTTGATGAATTTTTAAATTCAGCCCAATTTGATGAAAATAGCCTCCATTGGTCGAAAAGGCACTTCCAGCACATACATCAGTGAGCCATCAAAAATGGTCTTTTGAATGTCATTTTTACTTATCGATTTTATGGCTTTTTTTGGCGTAGTTTGACGTGCTCATTGTAACGGTACCATTGGATCTGGTGGATTTGATGAATTTTTCGATTCAGCCGAATTTGATGAAAATAGCCTCCATTGGTCGAGAAGGTACTTCCAGCAGATACATCAGTGAGCCATCAAAAATGGTCTTTTGAATGTCATTTTTACCTATCGATTTTATGGCTTTTTCTGGCGTAGTTTGACGTGCTGATTGCAACAGTACCATTGGATCGGGTGGATTTGATGTATTTTTGATTCAGCACAATTTGATGGAAATAGCCAATATTGACCGAAAATGCATTTTTACTGCACACATAAGTGAGCTGTCAAAAATGATCTTTTGAATGTCATTTTCACCCATCGATTTTATGGCTTTTTCTGGCGTATTTTGACGTGCTGATTGCAACGGTACCATTGGATGGGGTGGATTTGATGTATTTTTCTATTCATCCCAATTTGATGGAAATAGCCGCTATTGTACCAGAAGGCACTTCGAGCACATACATAAGTGAACTGTCGAAAATGGACTTTTACTGTCATTTTTACCTATCGATTTTATGGTTTTTCCTGTGTAGTTTGACGTACAGATTGCAACGGTACCATTGGATCGGGTGGATTTGATGTATTTTTGATCCAGCCAAATTTGATGGAAATAGCCAATATTGACCGAAAATGCATTTTTACCGCACATATCACTAAGCCATCAAAAATGGTTTTTTGAATGTCATTTTTACCTATCGATTTTATGGCTTTTTCTGGCGTAGTTTGACGTGTTGATTGCAACAGTATCATTGGATCTGGTGGATTTGATGTATTTTTCGATTCAGCCCAATTTGATGGAAATAGCCAATATTGACTGGAAGTCCATTTTTACTGCACACATCAGTAAGCCGTCGAAAATGGTGTATTGAATGTCATTTTTACCTATCGATTTTATGGCTTTTTCTGGTGCAGTTCTACACGCTGATTGCAACGGTACCATTGGGTCGGGTGGATTTGATGTATTTTTCCATTCAGCCCAATTTGATGAAAATAGCTGGTATTGGTTGTGAAGGCACTTCCAGCACATACATAAGTGAGCCGTCAAAAATGGTTTTTTGAATGTCATTTTTACCTATCGATTTTATGGCTTTTTCTGGCTTTGTTTGACGTGCAGATTGCAACGGTACTATTGGATTGGGTGGATTTAATGTACTTTTAAATGCAGCCCAATTTGATGAAAATATCCTCCATTGGTCGAAAAGGCACTTCCAGCACATACATCAGTGAGCCATCAAAAATGGTCTTTTGAATGTCATTTTTACTTATCGATTTTTTGGCTTTTTCTGGCGTAGTTTGACGTGCTGATTGCAACGGTACCATTGGATCGGGTGGATTTGATGTATTTTTCGATTCAGCCCAATTTGATGGAAATAGCCAATATTGACCGAAAATGCGTTTTTACTGCATACATCAGTAAGCCGTCAAAATGGTCTTTTGAATGTCATTTTTACCTAACGATTTTATGGCTTTTTCTGGCGTAGTTTGACGTGCTGATTGCAACGGTACCATTGGATCGGATAGATTTGATGTATTTTTCCATTCAGCCCAATTTGATGGAAATAGCCAATATTGACCAAAAATGCATTTTTACCGCACATATATGTGGGCCGTCAAAAATGGTCTTTTGAATGTGATTTTTACCTATCGATTTTATGGCTTTTTCTGGCGTAGTTTGACGTGCTGATTGCAACGGTACCATTGGATCGGGTGGATTTGATGTATTTTTCGATTCAGCCCAATTTGATAGAAATAGCCAATTTTGACCAAAAATGCATTTTTACCGCACTTATCAGTAAGCCTTCAAAAAAATGATCTTTTGAATGTCATTTTTACCTATCGATTTTATTGCTTTTTCTGGCGTAGTTTGACGTGCTGATTGCAACGGTACCATAGGATCGGATGGCTTTGATGTATTTTTTGATTCAGCCCAAATTGATGAAAATTGCCGCTATTGGTCGAGAAGGCACTTCCAGTACATACATCACTAAGCCATCAAAAATGGTTTTTTGAATGTCATTTTTACCTATCGATTTTATGGCTTTTTCTGGTGTAGTTTGACGTGCTGATTGCAACGGTACCATTGGATCGGGTGGATTTGATGTATTTTTGATTCAGCACAATTTGATGGAAATAGCCAATATTGACCAAAAATGCATCTTTACTGCATACATCAGTGAGCCGTCAAAAATGGTCTTTTGAATGTTATTTTTACTTATCGATTTTATGGCTTTTTCTGGCGTAGTTTGACGTGCTGATTGCAATGGTACCATTGGATCGGGTGGCTTTGATGTATTTTTTGATTCAGCCCAAATTGATGAAAATTGCTGCTATTGGTCGAGAAGGCACTTCCAGTACATACATCACTAAGCCATCAAAAATGGTTTTTTGAATGTCATTTTTACTTATCGATTTTATGGCTTTTTCTGGCGTAGTTTGACGTGCTGATTACAATGGTACCATTGGATCGGGTTGATTTGATGTATTTTTCCATTCAGCCCAATTTGATGGAAATAGCCAATATTGACCAAAAATGCATTTTTACCGCACATATCTGTGAGCCGTCAAAAATGGTCTTTTAAATGTCATTTTTACCTATCGATTTTATGGCTTTTCCAGGCGTAGTTTGACGTGCTGATTGCAACGGTACCATTGGATCGGGTGGATTTGATGTATTTTTCGATTCAGCCCAATTTGATAGAAATAGCCAATTTTGACCAAAAATGCATTTTTACCGCACTTATCAGTAAGCCTTCAAAAAAATGATCTTTTGAATGTCATTTTTATCCATCGATTTTATTGCTTTTTCTGGCGTAGTTTGACGTGCTGATTGCAACGGTACCATAGGATCGGGTGGCTTTGATGTATTTTTTGATTCAGCCCAAATTGATGAAAATTGCCGCTATTGGTCGAGAAGGCACTTCCAGTACATACATCACTAAGCCATCAAAAATTGTTTCTTGGATGTCATTTTTACCTATCGATTTTATTGCTTTTTCTGGCGTAGTTTGACGTGCTGATTGCAACGGTACCATTGGATCAGGTGGATTTGATGTATTTTTGATTCAGCACAATTTGATGGAAATAGCCAATATTGACCAAAAACCCATTTTTACTGCATACATCAGTAAGCCGTCAAAAATGGTCTTTTGAATGTCATTTTTACCTATCGATTTTATTGCTTTTTTTGGCGTAGTTTGACATGTTGATTGTAACAGTACCATTGGATCTGGTGGATTTGATGAATTTTTCGATTCAGCCCAATTTGATGAAAATAGCCTCCATTGGTTGAGAAGGTACTTCCAGCACATACATCAGTGAGCCATCAAAAATGGTCTTTTGAATGTCATTTTTACCTATCGATTTCATGGCTTTTTTTGGTGTAGTTTGACGTGCTCATTGTAACGGTACCATTGGATCTGGTGGATTTGATGAATTTTTCGATTCAGCCAAATTTGATGAAAATAGCCTCCATTGGTCGAGAAGGTACTTCCAGCACATACATCAGTGAGCCATCAAAAATGGTCTTTTGAATGTCATTTTTACCTATCGATTTTATGGCTTTTTCTGGCGTAGTTTGACGTGCTGATTGCAACGGTACCATTGGATCGGGTGGATTTGATGTATTTTTGTTTCAGCACAATTTGATGGAAATAGCCAATATTGACCGAAAATGCATTTTTACTGCACACATAAGTGAGCTGTCAAAAATGATCTTTTGAATGTCATTTTCACCCATCGATTTTATGGCTTTTTCTGGCGTAGTTTGACGTGTTGATTGCAACAGTATCATTGGATCGGATGGATTCGATGTATTTTTCGATTCAGCCCAATTTGATGGAAATAGCCAATATTGACTGGAAGTCCATTTTTACTGCACACATCAGTAAGCCGTCGAAAATGGTGTATTGAATGTCATTTTTACCTATCGATTTTATGGCTTTTTCTGGTGCAGTTCTACACGCTGATTGCAACGGTACCATTGGGTCGGGTGGATTTGATGTATTTTTCCATTCAGCCCAATTTGATGAAAATAGCTGGTATTGGTTGAGAAGGCACTTCCAGCACATACATAAGTGAGCTGTCAAAAATGGACTTTTAAATGTCATTTTTACCTATCGATTTTATGGCTTTTTTTGGCGTAGTTTTACGTGTTGATTGTAACGGTACCATTGGATCTGGTGGATTTGATTTATTTTTTATTCAGCACAATTTGATGGAAATGTCCAATATTGACCGAAAAGGCACTTCCAGCACATACATCAGTGAGCCATCAAAAATGGTCTTTTGAATGTCATTTTTACTTATCGATTTTTTGGCTTTTTCTGGCGTAGTTTGACGTGCTGATTGCAACGGTACCATTGGATCGGGTGGATTTGATGTATTTTTCGATTCAGCCCAATTTGATGGAAATAGCCAATATTGACCGAAAATGCATTTTTACTGCATACATCAGTAAGCCGTCAAAATGGTCTTTTGAATGTCATTTTTACCTATCGATTTTATGGCTTTTTCTGGCGTAGTTTGACGTGCTGATTACAATGGTACCATTGGATCGGGTGGATTTGATGTATTTTTCCATTCAGCCCAATTTGATGGAAATAGCCAATATTGACCAAAAATGCATTTTTACCGCACATATATGTGGGCCGTCAAAAATGGTCTTTTGAATGTCATTTTTACCTATCGATTTTATGGCTTTTTCAGGCGTAGTTTGACGTGCTGATTGCAACGGTACCATTGGATCGGGTGGATTTGATGTATTTTTCGATTCAGCCAAATTTGATAGAAATAGCCAATATTGACCAAAAATGCATTTTTACCGCACTTATCAGTAAGCCTTCAAAAAAATGATCTTTTGAATGTCATTTTTACCTATCGATTTTATTGCTTTTTCTGGCGTAGTTTGACGTGCTGATTGCAACGGTACCATAGGATCGGGTGGCTTTGATGTATTTTTTGATTCAGCCCAAATTGATGAAAATTGCCGCTATTGGTCGAGAAGGCACTTCCAGTACATACATCACTAAGCCATTAAAAATTGTTTCTTGAATGTCATTTTTACCTATCGATTTTATTGCTTTTTCTGGCGTAGTTTGACGTGCTGATTGCAACGGTACCATTGGATCGGGTGAATTTGATGTATTTCTGATTCAGCACAATTTGATGGAAATAGCCAATATTGACCAAAAATGCATTTTTACTGCATACATCAGTAAGCCGTCAAAAATGGTCTTTTGAATGTTATTTTTACCTATAGATTTTATTGCTTTTTTTGGCGTAGTTTGACGTGCTGATTGCAACGGTACCATTGGATCGGGTGGATTTGATGTAATTTTCCATTCATCCCAATCTGATGGGAAGAGCCAATAATGACCAAAAATGCATTTTTACCACACATAAGTGAGCCGTCAAAAATGGTCATTTGAATGTCATTTTTACCAATCAATTTTATGGCTTTTTCTGGCGTAGTTTGACGTGCTGATTGCAACGGTACCATTGGATCGGATAGATTTGATGTATTTTTCCATTCAGCCCAATTTGATGGAAATAGCCAATATTGACCAAAAATGCATTTTTACCGCACATATATGTGAGCCGTCAAAAATGGTCTTTTGAATGTCATTTTTACCTATCGAATTTATGGCTTTTTCTGGCGTAGTTTGACGTGCTGATTGCAACGGTACCATTGGATCGGGTGGATTTGATGTATTTTTCGATTCAGCCCAATTTGATAGAAATAGCCAATTTTGACCAAAAATGCATTTTTACCGCACTTATCAGTAAGTAAGCCTTCAAAAAAATGATATTTTGAATATCATTTTTACCTATCGATTTTATTGCTTTTTCTGGCGTAGTTTGACGTGCTGATTGCAACGGTACCATAGGATCGGGTGGCTTTGATGTATTTTTTGATTCAGCCCAAATTGATGAAAATTGCCGCTATTGGTCGAGAAGGCACTTCCAGTACATACATCACTAAGCCATCAAAAATGGTTTTTCGAATGTCATTTTTACCTATCGATTTTATGGCTTTTTCAGGCGTAGTTTGACGTGCTGATTGCAACGGTACCATTGGATCAGGTGGATTTGATGTATTTTTGATTCAGCACAATTTGATGGAAATAGCCAATATTGACCAAAAATGCATTTTTACTGCATACATCAGTAAGCCGTCAAAAATGGTCTTTTGAATGTTATTTTTACTTATCGATTTTATGGCTTTTTCTGGCGTAGTTTGACGTGCTGATTGCAACGGTACCATTGGATCGGGTGGATATGATGTATTTTTCGATTCAGCCCAATTTGATGGAAATAGTTGATAAATACCAAAAATGCGTTTATACTGCACACATCAGTAAGCTGTCAAAAATGGTCTTTTGAATGTCATTTTTACCTATCGATTTTATGGCTTTTTCTGGCGTAGTTTGACGTGCTGATTACAATGGTACCATTGGATCGGGTGGATTTGATGTATTTTTCCATTCAGCCCAATTTGATGGAAATAGCCAATATTGACCAAAAATGCATTTTTACTGCACATATATGTGAGCCGTCAAAAATGGTCTTTTGAATGTCATTTTTACCTATCGATTTTATGGCTTTTTCTGGCGTAGTTTGACGTGCTGATTGCAACGGTACCATTGGATCGGGTGGATTTGATGTATTTTTCGATTCAGCCCAATTTGATAGAAATAGCCAATTTTGACCAAAATGCATTTTTACCGCACTTATCAGTAAGCCTTCAAAAAAATGATATTTTGAATGTCATTTTTACCTATCGATTTTATTGCTTTTTCTGGCGTAGTTTGACGTGCTGATTGCAACGGTACCATAGGATCGGGTGGCTTTGATGTATTTTTTGATTCAGCCCAAATTGATGAAAATTGCCGCTATTGGTCGCGAAGGCACTTCCAGTACATACATCACTAAGCCATCAAAAATGGTTTTTTGAATGTCATTTTTACCTATCGATTTTATGGCTTTTTCTGGCGTAGTTTGACGTGCTGATTGCAACGGTACCATTGGATCAGGTGGATTTGATGTATTTTTGATTCAGCACAATTTGATGGAAATAGCCAATATTGACCAAAAATGCATTTTTACTGCATACATCAGTAAGCCGTCAAAAATGGTCTTTTGAATGTTATTTTTACTTATCGATTTTATGGCTTTTTCTGGCGTAGTTTGACGTGCTGATTGCAACGGTACCATTGGATCGGGTGGATATGATGTATTTTTCGATTCAGCCCAATTTGATGGAAATAGTTGATAAATACCAAAAATGCATTTATACTGCACATATCAGTAAGCTGTCAAAAATGGTCTTTTGAATGTCATTTTTACCTATCGATTTTATGGCTTTTTCTGGCGTAGTTTGACGTGCTGATTACAATGGTACCATTGGATCGGGTGGATTTGATGTATTTTTCCATTCAGCCCAATTTGATGGAAATAGCCAATATTGACCAAAAATGCATTTTTACCGCACATATATGTGAGCCGTCAAAAATGGTCTTTTGAATGTCATTTTTACCTATCGATTTTATGGCTTTTTCAGGCATAGTTTGACGTGCTGATTGCGACGGTACCATTGGATCGGGTGGATTTGATGTATTTTTCGATTCAGCCCAATTTGATAGAAATAGCCAATTTTGACCAAAAATGCATTTTTACCGCACTTATCAGTAAGCCTTCAAAAAAAATGATCTTTTGAATGTCATTTTTACCTATCGATTTTATTGCTTTTTCTGGCGTAGTTTGACGTGCTGATTGCAACGGTACCATAGGATCGGGTGGCTTTAATGTATTTTTTTATTCAGCCCAAATTGATGAAAATTGCCGCTATTGGTCGAGAAGGCACTTCCAGTACATACATCACTAAGCCATCAAAAATTGTTTCTTGAATGTCATTTTTACCTATCGATTTTATTGCTTTTTCCCTCGTAGTTTGACGTGCTGATTGCAACGGTACCATTGGATCAGGTGGATTTGATGTATTTTTGATTCAGCACAATTTGATGGAAATAGCCAATATTGACCAAAAATGCATTTTTACTGCATACATCAGTAAGCCGTCAAAAATGGTCTTTTGAATGTTATTTTTACCTATCGATTTTATTGCTTTTTTTGGCGTAGTTTGACGTGCTGATTGCAACGGTACCATTGGATCGGGTGGATTTGATGTAATTTTCCATTCATCCCAATCTGATGGGAAGAGCCAATAATGACCAAAAATGCATTTTTACCACACATAAGTGAGCCGTCAAAAATGGTCATTTGAATGTCATTTTTACCAATCAATTTTATGGCTTTTTCTGGTGTAGTTTGACGTGCTGATTGCAACGGTACCATTGGATCGGATAGATTTGATGTATTTTTCCATTCAGCCCAATTTGATGGAAATAGCCAATATTGACCAAAAATGCATTTTTACCGCACATATATGTGAGCCGTCAAAAATGGTCTTTTGAATGTCATTTTTACCTATCGATTTTATGGCTTTTTCTGGCGTAGTTTGACGTGCTGATTGCAACGGTACCATTGGATCGGGTGGATTTGATGTATTTTTCGATTCAGCCCAATTTGATAGAAATAGCCAATTTTGACCAAAAATGCATTTTTACTGCACTTATCAGTAAGCCTTCAAAAAAATGATCTTTTGAATGTCATTTTTACCTATCGATTTTATTGCTTTTTCTGGCGTAGTTTGACGTGCTGATTGCAACGGTACCATAGGATCGGGTGGCTTTGATGTATTTTTTGATTCAGCCCAAATTGATGAAAATTGCCGCTATTGGTCGAGAATGCACTTCCAGTACATACATCACTAAGCCATCAAAAATGGTTTTTTGAATGTCATTTTTACCTATCGATTTTATGGCTTTTTCTGGCGTAGTTTGACGTGCTGATTGCAACGGTACCATTGGATCAGGTGGATTTGATGTATTTTTGATTCAGCACAATTTGATGGAAATAGCCAATATTGACCGAAAATGCATTTTTACTGCATACATCAGTAAGCCGTCAAAAATGGTCTTTTGAATGTTATTTTTACTTATCGATTTTATGGCTTTTTCTGGCGTAGTTTGACGTGCTGATTGCAACGGTACCATTGGATCAGGTGGATATGATGTATTTTTCGATTCAGCCCAATTTGATGGAAATAGTTGATAAATACCAAAAATGCATTTATACTGCACACATCAGTAAGCTGTCAAAAATGGTCTTTTGAATGTCATTTTTACCTATCGATTTTATGGCTTTTTCTGGCGTAGTTTGACGTGCTGATTACAACGGTACCATAGGATCGGGTGGCTTTGATGTATTTTTTGATTCAGCCCAAATTGATGAAAATTGCCGCTATTGGTCGAGAAGGCACTTCCAGTACATACATCACTAAGCCATCAAAAATGGTTTTTCGAATGTCATTTTTACCTATCGATTTTATGGCTTTTTCAGGCGTAGTTTGACGTGCTGATTGCAACGGTACCATTGGATCAGGTGGATTTGATGTATTTTTGATTCAGCACAATTTGATGGAAATAGCCAATATTGACCAAAAATGCATTTTTACTGCATACATCAGTAAGCCGTCAAAAATGGTCTTTTGAATGTTATTTTTACTTATCGATTTTATGGCTTTTTCTGGCGTAGTTTGACGTGCTGATTGCAACGGTACCATTGGATCGGGTGGATATGATGTATTTTTCGATTCAGCCCAATTTGATGGAAATAGTTGATAAATACCAAAAATGCGTTTATACTGCACACATCAGTAAGCTGTCAAAAATGGTCTTTTGAATGTCATTTTTACCTATCGATTTTATGGCTTTTTCTGGCGTAGTTTGACGTGCTGATTACAATGGTACCATTGGATCGGGTGGATTTGATGTATTTTTCCATTCAGCCCAATTTGATGGAAATAGCCAATATTGACCAAAAATGCATTTTTACTGCACATATATGTGAGCCGTCAAAAATGGTCTTTTGAATGTCATTTTTACCTATCGATTTTATGGCTTTTTCAGGCGTAGTTTGACGTGCTGATTGCAACGGTACCATTGGATCGGGTGGATTTGATGTATTTTTCGATTCAGCCCAATTTGATAGAAATAGCCAATTTTGACCAAAATGCATTTTTACCGCACTTATCAGTAAGCCTTCAAAAAAATGATATTTTGAATGTCATTTTTACCTATCGATTTTATTGCTTTTTCTGGCGTAGTTTGACGTGCTGATTGCAACGGTACCATAGGATCGGGTGGCTTTGATGTATTTTTTGATTCAGCCCAAATTGATGAAAATTGCCGCTATTGGTCGCGAAGGCACTTCCAGTACATACATCACTAAGCCATCAAAAATGGTTTTTTGAATGTCATTTTTACCTATCGATTTTATGGCTTTTTCTGGCGTAGTTTGACGTGCTGATTGCAACGGTACCATTGGATCAGGTGGATTTGATGTATTTTTGATTCAGCACAATTTGATGGAAATAGCCAATATTGACCAAAAATGCATTTTTACTGCATACATCAGTAAGCCGTCAAAAATGGTCTTTTGAATGTTATTTTTACTTATCGATTTTATGGCTTTTTCTGGCGTAGTTTGACGTGCTGATTGCAACGGTACCATTGGATCGGGTGGATATGATGTATTTTTCGATTCAGCCCAATTTGATGGAAATAGTTGATAAATACCAAAAATGCATTTATACTGCACATATCAGTAAGCTGTCAAAAATGGTCTTTTGAATGTCATTTTTACCTATCGATTTTATGGCTTTTTCTGGCGTAGTTTGACGTGCTGATTACAATGGTACCATTGGATCGGGTGGATTTGATGTATTTTTCCATTCAGCCCAATTTGATGGAAATAGCCAATATTGACCAAAAATGCATTTTTACCGCACATATATGTGAGCCGTCAAAAATGGTCTTTTGAATGTCATTTTTACCTATCGATTTTATGGCTTTTTCAGGCATAGTTTGACGTGCTGATTGCGACGGTACCATTGGATCGGGTGGATTTGATGTATTTTTCGATTCAGCCCAATTTGATAGAAATAGCCAATTTTGACCAAAAATGCATTTTTACCGCACTTATCAGTAAGCCTTCAAAAAAAATGATCTTTTGAATGTCATTTTTACCTATCGATTTTATTGCTTTTTCTGGCGTAGTTTGACGTGCTGATTGCAACGGTACCATAGGATCGGGTGGCTTTAATGTATTTTTTTATTCAGCCCAAATTGATGAAAATTGCCGCTATTGGTCGAGAAGGCACTTCCAGTACATACATCACTAAGCCATCAAAAATTGTTTCTTGAATGTCATTTTTACCTATCGATTTTATTGCTTTTTCCCTCGTAGTTTGACGTGCTGATTGCAACGGTACCATTGGATCAGGTGGATTTGATGTATTTTTGATTCAGCACAATTTGATGGAAATAGCCAATATTGACCAAAAATGCATTTTTACTGCATACATCAGTAAGCCGTCAAAAATGGTCTTTTGAATGTTATTTTTACCTATCGATTTTATTGCTTTTTTTGGCGTAGTTTGACGTGCTGATTGCAACGGTACCATTGGATCGGGTGGATTTGATGTAATTTTCCATTCATCCCAATCTGATGGGAAGAGCCAATAATGACCAAAAATGCATTTTTACCACACATAAGTGAGCCGTCAAAAATGGTCATTTGAATGTCATTTTTACCAATCAATTTTATGGCTTTTTCTGGTGTAGTTTGACGTGCTGATTGCAACGGTACCATTGGATCGGATAGATTTGATGTATTTTTCCATTCAGCCCAATTTGATGGAAATAGCCAATATTGACCAAAAATGCATTTTTACCGCACATATATGTGAGCCGTCAAAAATGGTCTTTTGAATGTCATTTTTACCTATCGATTTTATGGCTTTTTCTGGCGTAGTTTGACGTGCTGATTGCAACGGTACCATTGGATCGGGTGGATTTGATGTATTTTTCGATTCAGCCCAATTTGATAGAAATAGCCAATTTTGACCAAAAATGCATTTTTACTGCACTTATCAGTAAGCCTTCAAAAAAATGATCTTTTGAATGTCATTTTTACCTATCGATTTTATTGCTTTTTCTGGCGTAGTTTGACGTGCTGATTGCAACGGTACCATAGGATCGGGTGGCTTTGATGTATTTTTTGATTCAGCCCAAATTGATGAAAATTGCCGCTATTGGTCGAGAATGCACTTCCAGTACATACATCACTAAGCCATCAAAAATGGTTTTTTGAATGTCATTTTTACCTATCGATTTTATGGCTTTTTCTGGCGTAGTTTGACGTGCTGATTGCAACGGTACCATTGGATCAGGTGGATTTGATGTATTTTTGATTCAGCACAATTTGATGGAAATAGCCAATATTGACCGAAAATGCATTTTTACTGCATACATCAGTAAGCCGTCAAAAATGGTCTTTTGAATGTTATTTTTACTTATCGATTTTATGGCTTTTTCTGGCGTAGTTTGACGTGCTGATTGCAACGGTACCATTGGATCAGGTGGATATGATGTATTTTTCGATTCAGCCCAATTTGATGGAAATAGTTGATAAATACCAAAAATGCATTTATACTGCACACATCAGTAAGCTGTCAAAAATGGTCTTTTGAATGTCATTTTTACCTATCGATTTTATGGCTTTTTCTGGCGTAGTTTGACGTGCTGATTACAATGGTACCATTGGATCGGGTGGATTTGATGTATTTTTCCATTGAGCCCAATTTGATGGAAATAGCCAATATTGACCAAAAATGCATTTTTACCGCACATATATGTGAGCCGTCAAAAATGGTCTTTTGAATGTCATTTTTACCTATCGATTTTATGGCTTTTTCAGGCGTAGTTTGACGTGCTGATTGCAACGGTACCATTGGATCGGGTGGATTTGATGTATTTTTCGATTCAGCCCAATTTGATAGAAATAGCCAATTTTGACCAAAAATGCATTTTTACCGCACTTATCAGTAAGCCTTCAAAAAAATGATCTTTTGAATGTCATTTTTACCTATCGATTTTATTGCTTTTTCTGGCGTAGTTTGACGTGCTGATTGCAACGGTACCATAGGATCGGGTGGCTTTGATGTATTTTTTGATTCAGCCCAAATTGATGAAAATTGCCGCTATTGGTCGAGAAAGCACTTCCAGTACATACATCACTAAGCCATCAAAAATGGTTTTTTGAATGTCATTTTTACCTATCGATTTTATGGCTTTTTCTGGCGTAGTTTGACGTGTTGATTGCAACAGTATCATTGGATCGGGTGGATTTGATGTATTTTTCGATTCAGCCCAATTTGATGGAAATAGCCAATATTGACTGGAAGTCCATTTTTACTGCACACATCAGTAAGCCGTCGAAAATGGTGTATTGAATGTTATTTTTACCTATCGATTTTATGGCTTTTTCTGGTGCAGTTCTACACGCTGATTGCAACGGTACCATTGGGTCGGGTGGATTTGATGTATTTTTCCATTCAGCCCAATTTGATGAAAATAGCTGGTATTGGTTGAGAAGGCACTTCCAGCACATACATAAGTGAGCCGTCAAAAATGGTTTTTTGAATGTCATTTTTACCTATCGATTTTATGGCTTTTTCTGGCTTTGTTTGACGTGCAGATTGCAACGGTACTATTGGATTGGGTGGATTTAATGTACTTTTAAATGCAGCCCAATTTGATGAAAATATCCTCCATTGGTCGAAAAGGCACTTCCAGCACATACATCAGTGAGCCATCAAAAATGGTCTTTTGAATGTCATTTTTACTTATCGATTTTTTGGCTTTTTCTGGCGTAGTTTGACGTGCTGATTGCAACGGTACCATTGGATCGGGTGGATTTGATGTATTTTTCGATTCAGCCCAATTTGATGGAAATAGCCAATATTGACCGAAAATGCATTTTTACTGCATACATCAGTAAGCCGTCAAAATGGTCTTTTGAATGTCATTTTTACCTATCGATTTAATGGCTTTTTCTGGCGTAGTTTGACGTGCTGATTGCAACGGTACCATTGGATCGGATAGATTTGATGTATTTTTCCATTCAGCCCAATTTGATGGAAATAGCCAATATTGACCAAAAATGCATTTTTACCGCACATATATGTGAGCCGTCAAAAATGGTCTTTTGAATGTTATTTTTACCTATCGATTTTATGGCTTTTTCTGGCGTAGTTTGACGTGCTGATTGCAACGGTACCATTGGATCGGGTGGATATGATGTATTTTTCGATTCAGCCCAATTTGATGGAAATAGTTGATAAATACCAAAAATGCGTTTATACTGCACACATCAGTAAGCTGTCAAAAATGATTTTTTGAATGTCATTTTTACCTATTGATTTTATGGCTTTTTCTGGCGTAGTTTGACGTGCTGATTACAATGGTACCATTGGATCGGGTGGATTTGATGTATTTTTCGATTAAGCCCAATTTGATGTAAATAGCCAATATTGACCAAAAATGCATTTTTACCGCCCATATATGTGAGCCGTCAAAAATGGTCTTTTGAATGTCATTTTTACCTATCGATTTTATGGCTTTTTCAGGCGTAGTTTGACGTGCTGATTGCAACGGTACCATTGGATCGGGTGGATTTGATGTATTTTTCGATTCAGCCCAATTTGATAGAAATAGCCAATTTTGACCAAAAATGCATTTTTACTGCACTTATCAGTAAGCCTTCAAAAAAATGATCTTTTGAATGTCATTTTTACCTATCGATTTTATTGCTTTTTCTGGCGTAGTTTGACGTGCTGATTGCAACGGTACCATAGGATCGGGTGGCTTTGATGTATTTTTTGATTCAGCCCAAATCGATGAAAATTGCCGCTATTGGTCGAGAAGGCACTTCCAGTACATACATCACTAAGCCATCAAAAATTGTTTCTTGAATGTCATTTTTACCTATCGATTTTATTGCTTTTTCTGGCGTAGTTTGACGTGCTGATTGCAACGGTACCATTTGATCAGGTGGATTTGATGTATTTTTGATTCAGCACAATTTGATGGAAATAGCCAATATTGACCAAAAATGCATTTTTACTGCATACATCAGTAAGCCGTCAAAAATGGTCTTTTGAATGTTATTTTTACCTATCGATTTTATTGCTTTTTTTGGCGTAGTTTGACGTGCTGATTGCAACGGTACCATTGGATCGGGTGGATTTGATGTAATTTTCCATTCATCCCAATCTGATGGGAAGAGCCAATAATGACCAAAAATGCATTTTTACCGCACATAAGTGAGCCGTCAAAAATGGTCATTTGAATGTCATTTTTACCAATCAATTTTATGGCTTTTTCAGGCGTAGTTTGACGTGCTGATTGCAACGGTACCATTGGATCGGATAGATTTGATGTATTTTTCCATTCAGCCCAATTTGATGGAAATAGCCAATATTGACCAAAAATGCATTTTTACCGCACATATATGTGAGCCGTCAAAAATGGTCTTTTGAATGTCATTTTTACCTATCGATTTTATGGCTTTTTCTGGCGTAGTTTGACGTGCTGATTGCAACGGTACCATTGGATCAGGTGGATTTGATGTATTTTTGATTCAGCACAATTTGATGGAAATAGCCAATATTGACCAAAAATGCATTTTTACTGCACACATCAGTAAGCTGTCAAAAATGGTCTTTTGAATGTCATTTTTACCTATCGATTTTATGGCTTTTTCTGGCGTAGTTTGACGTGCTGATTACAATGGTACCATTGGATCGGGTGGATTCGATGTATTTTTCCATTCAGCCCAATTTGATGGAAATAGCCAATATTGACCAAAAATGCATTTTTACCGCACATATATGTGAGCCGTCAAAAATGGTCTTTTGAATGTCATTTTTACCTATCGATTTTATGGCTTTTTCAGGCGTAGTTTGACGTGCTGATTGCAACGGTACCATTGGATCGGGTGGATTTGATGTATTTTTCGATTCAGCCCAATTTGATAGAAATAGCCAATTTTGACCAAAAATGCATTTTTACCGCACTTATCAGTAAGCCTTCAAAAAAATGATCTTTTGAATGTCATTTTTACCTATCGATTTTATTGCTTTTTCTGGCGTAGTTTGACGTGCTGATTGCAACGGTACCATAGGATCGGGTGGCTTTGATGTATTTTTTGATTCAGCCCAAATTGATGAAAATTGCCGCTATTGGTCGAGAAGGCACTTCCAGTACATACATCACTAAGCCATCAAAAATTGTTTCTTGAATGTCATTTTTACCTATCGATTTTATTGCTTTTTCTGGCGTAGTTTGACGTGCTGATTGCAACGGTACCATTGGATCAGGTGGATTTGATGTATTTTTGATTCAGCACAATTTGATGGAAATAGCCAATATTGACCGAAACTGCATTTTTACCGCACATATATGTGAGCCGTCAAAAATGGTCTTTTGAATGTCATTTTTACCTATCGATTTTATGGCTTTTTCTGGCGTAGTTTGACGTGCTGATTGCAACGGTACCATTGGATCGGGTAGATTTGATGTATTTTTCGATTCAGCCCAATTTGATAGAAATAGCCAATATTGACCAAAAATGCATTTTTACCGTGCATATCAGTAAGCCGTCAAAAATGGTCTTTTGAATGTCATTTTTACCCATCGATTTTATGGCTTTTTCTGGCGTAGTTTGACGTGCTGATTGCAACAGTACCATTGGATCGGGGGTATTTGATGTATTTTTATATTTATCCCAATTTGATGGTAATAGTCAATATATACCAAGAATGCGTTTTTACTGCACACATCAGTAAGCTGTCAAAAATTGTCTTTTGATTGTCATTTTTACCTATCGATTTTATGGCTTTTTCTGGCGTAGTTTGACGTGCTGATTGCAACGGTACCATTGGATCGGGTGGATATGATGTATTTTTCGATTCAGTCCAATTTGATGGGAATAGCCAATATTGACCGAAACTGCATTTTTACTGCACACATCAGTAAGCCGTCAAAAATGGTCTCTTGAATGTCATTTTTACCTATCGATTTTATGGCTTTTTCTGGCGTAGTTTGACGTGCTGATTGCAACGGTACCATTGGAATGGGTGGATTTGATGTATTTTTCGATTCAGCCCAATTTGATGAAAATAGCTGCTATTGGTCGAGAAGGCACTTCCAGCATATACATAAGTGAGCCGTCAAAAATGGTCTTTTGAATGTCATTTTTACCTATCGATTTCATGGCTTTTTCTGGCGTAGTTTGACGTGCTGATTGCAACAGTACCATTGGATCAGGTGGATTTGATGTATTTTTCGATTCAGCCCAATTTGATGGAAATAACCAATATTGACCAAAAATGCATTTTTACTGCACGCATCAGTAAGCTGTCAAAAATGGTCTTTTGAATGTCATTTTCACCTATCGATTTCATGGCTTTTCCTGGAGCAGTTTGACGTGCTGATTGCAACGGTACCATTGGATCGGGTGGATTTGATGTATTTTACGATTTAGCCCAATTTGATGGAAGTAGCCACGATTGACCAAAATGTATTTCTTGCACATATACAAGTAAGCTGTCAAAAATGGTGTATTGAATGTCATTTTCACCTCTCGATTCTATGGTTTTTTCTTGCGTAGTTCCACGTGCCTATTTCAACGGTACCATTGGATGGGGTGGATTTGATTTTTTTTGTTCAGCCCAATTTGATTGAAATAGGTGCTGTTTCTCGAGAAGGCACTTCCAGTGCATGCATGAGTGAGCCGTCAAAAATGGTGTTTTGAATGTCATTTTTATTGATCGATTTTATGGCTTTTTCTGAAGTAGTGTGACGTGTTGATTGCAACGGTACCATTGGATCAGGTGGATTCGATGTATTTTGTGATATAGCCCAATTTTATGGAAATAGCCACAATTGACTGAAAATGCATTCTTAGCAAAGATATAAGTGAGTCGTCAAAAATGGTCTTCTGAATGTCATTTTTACCCATCGATTTTAAAGCTTATTCTGGCGTAGTTTGACGTGCTGATTGCAACGGTACCATTGAATCGGGTGGTTTAATGTATTTTTAGATTTAGCCCAATTTGATGGAAATAGCCAAATTGACGGAAAATGCATTTCTAGCACATACATAAGTGAGCCGTCAAAAATGGTGTTTTGAATGTTGTTTTTACCTATCGATTTTATGGCTTTTTCTGGTGTACTTTGACGTGATGATTATAACAGTACCATTGAATCAGCTGCGTTTGATGTATTATTCGATTCAGCCCAATTTGATGGAAATAGCCACGATTGACCAGAATGTATTTTTAGCACATATATAAGTAAGCTGTCAAAAATGGTATTTTGAATGTCATTTTCACCAATAGATTTTATGGCTTTTTCTTGCGTAGTTTGACATGCTGTTTACAATGGTACCATTGGATTGGATGGATTTCCATGTATTTCATGTTTAAGCCCAATCTGGTGTAGTTTGACGTGCTGATTGCAACGGTACCTTTGAATTGGCTGCATTTGATGTATTTTTCGATTCAGCCCAATTTGATGGAAATAGCCAATATTGGTCGAGAAGGCACTACTAGCACATCCATAACTGAGCCGTCAAAAATGGTTTTTTAAATGTCATTTTTACCTATTGGTCTTATAGCTTTTTCTGGCGTAGTTTGACGTGCTGATTGTGACGGTACCATTGGATTGAGTGGATTAGATATATTTTTAGATTTAGCTCAATTTGATGGAAATAGCCGCTGTTGGTCGAAAATGCACTTCTAGCACATACATAAGTAAGCTGTAAAAAATGGTCTTTTGAATGTCATTTTTACCTATCTTGGCTATCATCTTCCTTCTTCTGTTAGGCCACTGCTAGGATTCAGTTTTGCAGCCTTTATATTTTTACTACTTTCCTTAATATCCATGCAGATCATAGCCGTGCTGTGGACTCCAATCGTTTTTTTAATTCCCAGCTCTTCCTGTATAGCTGTCAGTGTCCTTGGGACATTTCCCAGTGCACTTATCATTTTTGGTACTACCCTGACCTTCCTTTTCCTCATTTTCTCCTGCTCTCTTGGTAGATATTGATATTTTTCTACTTTTCTTCACCCTTTCCTCTTTACTCTATGGTAGGCAGGCACATGTACGTCCATTATTCGGCTAATATTCCTCTTTTTGTCTACTATTACAAAGCTCGGTCTTTTTGCCCCTATGAGATGGTCAGTGTGAATGTCAAAGTTGTAGGGTAATTTGTGGTCGTCATTTTCCAGGGCCGTCTATAGTTTGTGCTGGTATCAGTCTTCCGTATGGCTTAATCCCATCTGTTTACTCAATTCCCAGTGTATCACCGTTGGTACTCAATTGAGTCTGTATTCTTACTCCTCCCGAGCTAATTTATATTATTTGTACTATGTTGTATTTGTTCCAATGTCTTAATCCTGGTCTGTCTGTATGAGGTACGTTTCTCATTAGTACTTCATCTCTCTGCAGTTGTAGGATCCGCTTTTCTAATCTTCTGTCCCAGTGAGGCCCTTTCTCCCTTTATTACTATTTAGGGTTCTTTCTTATGGTGTGAAAAATTATGTCCAGATTTTTGCTCCTGCATAAATCAAGTTGTTGAGCTCTCTAACATTTGGGAGTGCCGATTTTCTTCTAATATGATTTCTCTCAAAGTTAGCCATTTGTTATTAAGAGTTTGTTTTACTTGGTCAGCCAAGGTCTGACTTCATACCCCCTCAGTGGATTTTATCTCAACATTTTAAAAATGCATTCACTATAACATCGCACCGAAGTTTTGCTTCTGAAGTAGCAATACATTTCTAGTCTGTTCTCCTCTCTTGACCATTTTTTCACTAGTTCTTTATAGCAGCCGCTCGGTATTCGCTGTGCCCTTCGTGGTTGTTGTTAGTGAATTATGGGTTTTTGCCAACAGATGTGGTTCAGCAGTAACTTTGAATAACTATGTAACTATGTTGTATTTGTTCCAATGTCTTAATCCTGGTCTGTCTGTATGAGGTACGTTTCTCATTAGTACTTCATCTCTCTGCAGTTGTAGGATCCGCTTTTCTAATTTTCTAATCTTCTGTCCCAGTGAGGATGTAGGAGCCCATCAGCCTCTTTGCATCCAGGGTATATCCTCCCAAGGAGCAGCCATATTGGTGTACGCTAAATGTATGCATAGTCAGGTGTTTTTCCTTCACTACCTGATTAATACCTAGAGCATTTTGGGCCTCTTGGACTCATTACCTGCATCTAGTTTGGTCATACCTCTAGCCTGAATTTCCCAAATCTTGACTTAGTAAGATTACTTTCTACTATTTGCCATTTTAGTTGGAAGTGGGGGCTATTTTTTGTCCTTCTTCCACGTTGGAATTCGAGAGATTTTGGTCAATTCATACACTAAAGAAGGGGTTACCATCCGAATATTCACATGAAAAAGCATTAGCTTTGCATGAGAGAATCTAATCACCTCAGAAGGGGGGAACATGTGAATTTAATTGTAAATATAATTCCACTTTCCCTGATAGAGTGCATACAGGTCCGAGGTAAAACTAAAAAAGTGTTTTGAATTGGCAGTGGTCATTTAGAAGTCAAAACAACAACAACAGCGACAAGTACGTTGACGACAATGATGATGATTTAGATCATTAAGTATATGAATGGTAAAAGAAGTTCAGAAAGAAATTCGAATAATGAAAGGGAGAGGTATGTCCGAAAAAAATGCAAGTGTTACTGAGAAATTAGTATTTTATCATATGTAAATGGAAGAGAAATGGATCTGAATCGTCAGGACATAAAGCTCCCGAGACGAAAAATTGGCCAATGTATTTAATACTATTTTAACACTAGATAGTATTCTGAGAATCCATTTGTCCATCCATATTTATGAAGAATATATCATTGATCTCTCTCCTCGGTAGGGAGTTCTATGTTCGTTTTTGAACACTGATGGAGTGCAAAAGTGAAAAAAAAAGAAGAATTTTCCCCTGAAATAAGAATAAAAAAATCAAAAATTTTCTGGAGTCTTGCACCAATTTTTGCAGGAGTAATTCATTGATACAATAATTTTTTTAAAGATTCAAAAGGTTTTTGCTTCTACTTTCCATTCCAACTTCTTATGTCTATATATTTACACGACAACATATCTCAAAGAGTTACTCATCGTTTCATGGTGTTTGGATCAGAGCACAGATGCACTTTTTTGTTTTAAATTTGCACAACCATCAATCATAGTTTATGTTCAATATATATATTCACTTATCAAAGTATAAAAGTGAAAAACATTCAATTTTCTCGTGATTCTCCTCGGAAAAGATGAGAAAAAAGGGAAATAGAGAAAGTGTGTGTATCATTGTATTTATGTAAACATAATTAAGTCCCCAATCAAATGATGTAAGAAGCGTTTTCAAAATTCTTTTTTTTTATGAATATTTATCTTTTTAATGCTCTTAATTCAGTGGCGCAACTCCAAGATAAGAATAAGCAGGAAAAATCCATATCCTCATGAGGAGCTTTACTTACAACAAAACACGATCGAATAAGACCGGAACATACAACGACCAAAACGCCATGAATAGAAAAACCAAGAAGAGGTGTTATCTGGTGTTTTCGAATAAATTTTTCTCCAAGCCTAACAGCGATTTTTTTCCCTCAAGCAAAGGTCGATTGGTTCAGTTCAGTGATATGCATTCGCAAAATGACTTGAGGGAACATGTTTCTACTTCCAATTGTTGGAAAAACATGAACTAAAGTTGGTTGTTAGATTATCTTAATCCGACAAATAATAAAGTGAATTCTGTTTAGTGCGATGGTTAATTAATGTAATTAAACATATATCCCTGTAAAAAAATGACAACTATTCTGTTGATAAATTACCACTGTAAAACTTTGTATACGAAAAAGATGTGTATGTATCAATTGCATATTTTTATGTGTCGACACAATATCTCAAAAGGTCCTCTATGAAGTTCGCGGGCATATTTTCGGATGATTGGCCATTGTTAAAGAAAGAGGTAATTAAATCTTAATAGTTTGGTGTATTCCTATTTTAGTCTGGTTACCAAATGCTTTGCTTATCTCGCAAAATATCGTGCACTTCTGCCGTTTTCTATAAATTTCGGATGATACATAGTCTGAAAACAATAAAAAGTGAAAATTGTTTCAAAGCCAAATTTAGCAATTTGAAAAGGGTCCAATAATGATGATGTATCCATAGACTTTCAAATATGATGGTTCATTCAAATAAATATTATTTGGGTTTCGATAAGTATACATGATGGGCTAACACTGAGCAGACTGCAAGAGTTTTTTGGTTGGTAGGAATCCTGAAGAAGTTGCTAGTGGCGTGAACTTGTAAATTCAGGGACAAATTTCATTTAGGTGACACCTGAAGATCCACGCTGTGAGTTGTATTGTTCATCCATTGTCTGATATTCTCCAAGCATGACAAGTCCAATGCTGATTGAACTATTCAATGAATTTTATAATATCCATATCTTCCGGGTTTTTTCCCTATACTGTGCTGTTTTGATACATTTTTATGTGATGTTGGGCACAATCATGACGTTTTACTCGTTGCTTGGTGCTTTGTATTGGTTTTGATCTTTGAGGTTAAGTTTTTGTTACAGGTCCATAGGTCACTGATTACTGTTACATTGAAAATCATTTTACAAAAATGGCGCAATCAAAATAGATTTCCCTATTGAAATGTGTTGCACAACAAAAATAATGAATCTGAATGTCCAAAACACACTCTAATTGTATTTTTTCTTGTTATTCATAGATTGGAGTTTTAGATAGAGTGATCTGAAGAAATTCTCCAAAGATTCCTGAATGCTTCCAGAGGTTTTAATACTAAATGATGTATTCAAATTTTGCATATAAAGAAAGGCCTTTCCAAAAATGCATTCTAGATGCTACTTTTTGAATAGCCAAAGTGTATGGAATTAAACAGTATTCGGGGCTAGGGAAATTTTGTACATCAATAGGTTCCAATAAGTTTAAATCAGTAATAGTCAAGCTCCCCTGTAGTAAGACCCACCTCTCTTTGGCAAAACAGTAATTGATTGAATTGATGACATTATTGTTTGACAGTATTGTGTGTACGGTTGTGTTCATTTCTACATTATAACTTTCTTTCCAAGATTTTTTAGTGGTTAAAACATATAGAATGTTTCATTTGGTATTTTATAAATGAATGTTTTTGTTTTTCTTTTAGTTTTTGCCAAAAAGTCAGATGAGTAAACTGGTGTGACATTTTGAATGGTAAATTTATACATTTATCAATCACGCAGAAATTCATAATAAGATCTATTTCCTCTCTTCAAATCCCCAAAATATACACGATGTCTGTCCTTCATATCATCAGCTATTTTGCCATACTCGAGACCTGAGAAACTCATGGCTATGCTTGGGGACAAAGAAAATAAAGCAAGAAAGACGAATTAAGAGGGGGGGCATAGAATTATGAAGGATTGCAACAGGACAAATAGACCAGGAGCCACATTCAGTGTTATCTTTCTCGGGTTGGTTTGTCTAGTTTTTGACTGAAAAATGACGATCAGCCCCCCCCTCTTTTTTAAGTCCTTTTTCTTTTCGTTTTGGCTACCCATCCCCACCCATGGATGACAAAAGGCAAAGATCGCTGAGGGATGTAGGAATTTTTGATTTTTTTCATTTATTTTAACTCTTAAATTTTAATTTTTAGGCCATTCTTGGGGGGGGGGACATGCAAAACACTTTTATGTTAATATCTAACGATCATCAGGTTTTTATCTTAAATCTATATATCCATCATGTTTTTATCCCCTCCACACACACACGCACACACACACACACACAGAAATAGTGAATATGGGATTAGATGGGTTCATCGTAGAAAGAGCTCGGTATCATGGTGAACGCAGTCTAGAAGAAATAGAGACCAACTATAAATCCCCACCCCTGTTTCTGAAATTATATTTATTTTCTTAAAAAGAAAAAAAATTTGACATAAAGTCTGAGGGGGGAATGGGGTGTATGGACTGGTCAACTCTATTCCTAATCTTATCTTAGCTAGTCTCATGCACTGACCCAATCTCACTATATACATCCATTCACCAAAACAACACATTTTTCCTGGTCTCTTTCATACTGCATTTACCATAAAATCAGATTCTCTCTATGATAAAATTACTCTAAACCCATATTTACAATTTGTGTGTGTAGGGGGGGATAAAATTATGATCTATATTTAGAAATAAAAATAAACCCCGATGACTGATATATATTTACAAAAAAAGGTGGAAAAACGAAATTAGTATGTGACCCCCACAAAAGACCTAAAATGGCAGAGCAGTAAGTTAACCAGACGAAAAAATGGATGTCGAGAGAAGAGAAATGAAAAATAATAAAATCCTCTCAAACATCCTCTGAAGAACATTTCCTTCAGTCATCTAGAGGGGGAGGGGAGGGGAATCGAAACGAAAAAATGGGGACTAAAAAGGGGGGGGGGCTGATGTTCATTCTTTCGCTAGCTAAGAAACTGTTGGCTAAAAGAAAAAAGAGAAGGCTAGTCTATCCTAAATTGGGCTGGGTTGACATGTTTGTTTCCGGACTGCAAAATCCTTACTTACCATTAAATTAAAAAAAAACACTCTAAATTAGCACTTTTCACTCGACACAGTCGGGCAACTCTCACCCACCTTCCGTTGAATTCCGACCAAGGGAGCCTTTCCCTCTCGACCCTGATCTTAACTTTAAGCTGATGCCCAAAGTATGCGATCAGTTGTTCGGGAGTGAAATGCTCTCCTTCGTGGAACCCCTTGTGACGCGTCGTCCAAATCACCATTTGCATCACGCCAAGTAAGCACATTAGCACTATATGTGCGTCCTTTTCCAATGCTGGGAACACATTGCTGCAGACAACACTGGCATCAAAGGCAAAAAACCGTGCCCTGACGATGCGAACCATGTAGCCTTCAACCAGCTTGCACAGCGGATGCACCACACTGTAGTGGAAGAAGGCGTGCTCAATGGACTCCTCCATTTCACCACAGCGTACGCACTCTGGTGAAGCCACCAGACCCGCTGAAAAAAGCCGTTTGCCGACCCAGAGAGCATTCCGTATGACTAGCCAGGTGAGGGACGCCTCGTTGTTATTGAGGCACCTCAGACCGGGCGTCCAAGGCCAGATTGAGCGACCCTCCGCCCTCGTCAAACCGAGCCCCTCGATCATTTCGTCTCGAACGGACCCCCTCACTATTACCCGATATAATGCCCTCCTTGACAACGACTGGGTGTCGTTGAGGCCTTCCTTCACCCGTGACAAAACTTGGAGAGAGTGTCGGCATTCTCTATAGAAAGAGCATTCCGCCCGGGGTCTACGGCGGGCCTCACCCCCGTCGTCGGAATGCACGTTTCTTAAGGCTGGGAAAGCCTTCCTGGCGTCTTCTTTCCAGAATTCGCCGTTCTGCTCTTCTTGTGTGCACATCCGACCTAGGAAAGTCAAGTGTAAGGTATGTTGCCGAGCTTCGATGTTCCAACTTTAGTTGGTCGGTACACGGAAGAGGGAGTACTGACAGTCGGTAAAGGATAAGGGGGTAGATGTGCGAAACGCACACCTCGGCCCTACCCTTGAAGGAGAGCTTCCTCCGAGTCCACAGATTAACTGCTTTCTCTACCTTTTCCAGTACCCCCGACCAATTTTTCTCCAACTGGAGGTCGGGACCGAACCAGACGCCGAGTATCTTACACGGCCCGTCCGTCCAGGCAAAGGGACCAGGGAGAGGGCAACCTCTCCAAGAGTCCAGCAACAAGCCCTCGGACTTGTCGCAGTTGGGTTTGGCCCCTGTCACCGTCTCATACCTTTGGATTTCTACGCTGATTTCCCTGATCTCGGCAATGCTCGTTACAAGCAGGATTACGTCATCAACGTAGGCGGTATACTTGACTGGCGTGTGACCACCAGGCAAGGTTACCCCGCACAGGGCCTGATTCGCCTTTACTTTGCGCATGGAAGGTCCCAGCGCAAGAATGTACAGCATTGGCGAAAGTGGACAACCTTGACGAACTGATCTGGACAACCGAAAGACATAAGCCAGAGAAAAGGCTGGAAAAATGAGAAAAGTACAAATGGGTGAATGAACTGGGGAACATAATATTGTCGTATGTTTCTCCTTCTGAGTATTATTTTACCGTTTTGAAATGTTTTTATCCGTATGCAATTTTTCTATAGATTTGATTCTCCCTGATCAAGTTTTCTGATTTTTTTTTTGTGAAGACTTTCCATTCTTGAGAGTGTAAGGAGTGCATTTGGACGGTAGTTTGCACAAATCTACTTCTTGTGTGTCACTGCAAATGTGGAATCGTCAACGTTATTTGGTTTTGTCAAAAAAAGAAAACCACGAAAAAAATACAATAAGCAAATAAGTCGACTATCATTGCACAAATCCCAGGAAATATCCTTTGCTCTAGATGCACATAAATTTGAATGATCTTACAACAGAGGCACGCAAGGAAATGACACAAGAATAAATAAGACATGTTGCCATAAAGTAAAAACAACGGATTGTTTTCCTGTATCCACTCGTTTGTATTCCTTCATTACGTGATTTTTTCCTCTGAATTTCTTTTTTTTTTCTTCCATTGTTTGTTTTTTATTTCTAACATTGGTGCCCAACTTGGGATTGAAAACAAGGAATAAAATTGCCAAGTCATTTGCATATCTGTGCAAAAATTTCCTTTTGGAACAATTCCTGACGTTTGAAAGAACTGAAAACCAGCATTTAGAAGAATTTATCTCCTTGAAATTATTTTAACCCCCATCTATATATATATATATATATATATATATATATATATATATATAGAGAGAGAGAGAGAGAGAGAGAGAGAGAGACAAAGAGAGTGACAGAGAGAGAGGAGGGGGGAGAATAACATAGAAAGAATTATACCTTTGTATGAAAATAAATGAAGCATTTTTAGGAGTATTCTTTGAGTGGCTCGTGTGTGTGGGTATATATATATATATATATATATATATATATATATATATATATATATATATATATATATATATATATATATATATATATATATATATCTGATTGCTTTGTTTTCTCTTCTTTACTGTAATCAATCATATTTCTCCGTCCTGTTATTTTGAATATTTCTTCGTTTTTGGTCCCAGTAACGACGAAATGGGTTTCAGGGAGTAACTATACGGTAAGCATCAGTTTTGGGAAACTAAGAATACAGTAATACTCGGTATGGGGAATGAAGTATACTGTGAGGCAAGGTTTTGGGAACTTGTTGTACGGTGCCATTTCCATTAAGACATTAACCATACAAAAAAAAAAATGTATGCACCGTGACTTAGTGTCACCTATTTCAAACACTGCAACTCATACCCACTTCTCTATACGTGTTTTATTACTTTTTTCTTGATATTTCCTTCGGTCTTAATCATCATCATCATAATCATCATCAGCAGCAGTAGCAGCAGCAGCAACAGCATGTCAAGCTCCATCAGTTGGTATCGATTCTCCCCAGTATTTGGTCGATCTCTGGATCACTGGCCTCGCATTGTCAATATTTTCTGAGTCTCTTCAAATCGTCAAGTCATCTTATTTTCTGTCGGTAATGATTTTGCACTTGCTATTTTGGTTATTGAATTTTAATCCTGGAGCCAACAGTCGTCTAACATTCCAATAACATGACTTGCCAATTGTCATATATGCATTTTAATAGACCATATGATAACTCTAATATCTGTTTTATACACTGTCTTGTGTGACATCAAGCATGATCCTATCCTGCACATGTTGCACGGCTCTTTGTTGAAAGCTAATATGGTGGCTAATTCCATGTTTCAACTCAATTAGTGACTATCAAAAAAATATGTTATGTTGAGGACCTTCCTTTTTAATCTTAATTAGATTTCTTTTTTCCAAATGTTGAACTTGCTCTATTGATTGCTTGCCAGCCTTGGGTGATTCTGCGCTTGATTCCATCTTTTTTCAATGATTTCACTGAGAACAGTTGTCTTATGTATATACACTGGTCCAAATTGTATAATTTTGTTGTCTATTAAATTGACGATTTTTGATTCGACATTATTTGCTATCAAACACTTATTCCATTTTTCATCCAATATTCATCCCTTCTCTTTCTATTCAACCTGATATTGTTTCACTTTTGAACTTTTACTTTGCTTTCTCCCTTAATCATTATTTCATTCCTTGCTTCGGTACTTGAATTTGATACGTGTATTGAAAAAAGGAATATATTAATCTGAGTAAAGACTTTGAGAAATATCTTCAATAATCAATATCATCATCAAAGGATTATATTTATTTATATTGTTAAAAGTAATTGTAAAAACCATAATGTTGTATTATGTCACCACATGTGATATTCTCACTGATATCTTAGAATATAAACAAAATTTCCACGAGTATCCTCACAACATCATTAAAAAAAACTAATGACTGATAACATTTTGATGTGATTTAAATACAGAATAATCATGAAATCATCGTAGATTCAATTATCTTCCAAATGAATCGAGATCACTTTTATGGGAAGAAATGATTAACCTACACGTGTTGGTCAAAATCTGATTAAATACCATCCTTATTTCTTTCATCTGAAATTCCTATTCCCATATTGAAGAGACATGTCGATACGTAACACCTGCTTTTTGTATCCTGCAAGAATTGCAAGTAACAACATTATTGAATATTCATATTTTGCTCGGAAGTTTACTGATTTCCGAAGAGAAGTACAGCGGACTTTTTTTTTCTCCAATATTTAGTTTATTTTGAAGAAGTCATATACGTCCATGTATTATCGGAAAGCTTTCCAAAGGTTTTGCATTCTATTGATGACAGAACTATTTGACAGGTTTCTCAAGCCATATGTTTCTATGTATTGCTTCGAATACAAACAATTAGAACAATTGAGTTACTTTTCCAAAGAAAACAAATCATTTTTTTACAGCATATTGAATTGAATTGGACTTTTATGTTGGGGACATTTTAGAACAATCCGCCTCAAAATAAGTCTTCTGAGCTATTTACGACAAAATATCATAAATCCTAGTATCAAAATGGAAAACCTGTCAACACTTGGGACTGGAAGCTAAAACATAAAAAAATATCAGTTGATGGATCAACTTTGAAAATTCCACAACTTTGTTTTTAGCCTATTGCATTCCTTCCACATCGAAAACGTTAAAAGACGGCAATATTTTGAACCGTTGCATGGTGAGGCCATGATATTACAATATGCCCATATTCAATGATTTTTTGAAGTTTATCTGGTGTCTTTAGTCAATATTTTTTTATTATTCATCGGAAGTTCCTTGAATATTTCCAAATAGTTTGATTTGACAACTCAAAAATTCTTACGTAAGTCAATCAGAGTGTCAGGAGTGTTTTTAAGATTTGCTTTTTCCATATAGATTTCACTGGATGAATTTTAAGCTTTTGTGGTCAGGCAAGTAAACCGGATACGGGAGTGCAAGTAATTTTCTGTGCGTATAACATGTTGCTACGTATCAAATGAAAAAGATGAGTCTCACTTACTCCTCTGGTGGGAAACCATTGATGATTGATAATGCATTTTATGTACGCTATATTTCTAAATGAGCTCAAATTTGAACGATTATCATCCCAGCATATGCATGATATCTTACTTATTTTCCTAGTTTTAAAAATTATCACTGATTTATGATGTATGTAAGAACATCACCAACTATAGAGATGCCTCACAAAATCAAGAAAAAGATCCCTGTGTTTATTTCTATAAGCATTGTATTGCTCTGAGAGTTAGTTTGTCTCAGTGGAGAACGTAGCCCCCAAATATAGGTATTGATACTCTCCAAGGTCTTCGATATGGGAAATACAGAGTTGGACATTGCATGTAGATTAGTTTTCCCAAAGGTAAAGGAGATAAAAACCTCGTCCCGACCGTTCTTATATGATCAATTAAGGGTAATTTTCTCAAGTACTCATCTAGCTGTTTTTCATACTTTATAGAATTCAAGTTTGATATGATACAATACTGTGGTAGAGAAAGGATTTATCAATCATTGTTCATGGCTTTGAAGCGTGATCTGCCATATTGATCACTATTAAAGACCATTAACTGGTCTAAATTGCAACTTTGTCAATGCTTGAAATTATGATTAAACCAGAGATCATATCAAATTCCACCAACACAATATAATGTTCAATATTTTACTTGTCTGTTTTAAATGTGATTAAAGAGAACAGAGAAGCAACTGTAACCATCTGTTAGCAATGGCAAAATACCTTTTATCATTCAAAATTATCTTACAAAGAGAGCAAAACAAAACTTTCATCAGAAATACAAATAATACTCAAAGGAGTAGAATGATATTAGCTTTAAAATCCAGTGTGATTGCACAATTACAAGAGAAAAATTGTATGCTTATGTGGGGCGAAGGGGGAATGAATGTAAAACATGGCGTTATTAGACAACGACTGCTAATGGTTCCACACTTAGTGGATGTCCAATAAATAAGACTTTGCATTTGCAGGATGGCTAACTGGATGACTGACGCATAAGAAAATGTTTTGATTTTTTTTGTATCCGTCATTGTCTTTGTTTCCTGAATGGCTGCTGCTGTCATTGTTGTTATTCCTCTCTACGGATACGGATATGTTAACTATGCAAACAAATAACCAACAAAATGAATGGATATTATTTTTGAGTGAGCATTGGTTCCTGATCAAAAAGCAGAAAATTACTATTTCATATATTTTCGCTGTTCATTTTTCTGCTTTAAAAATATATCATCATCATCATCATCATCATCATCATCATCATCATCATCATCATCATAAGCTTTTCAGCGTATATCGTTTGATGGACTCCTTCCTCAAGATTTGCCGGATTTCTCACTCATTGGAGTCGCAAAGCCAATATTATCTGGAATTATTCAACCATCAATCCATCTTATATTTTGCCAGCAAGATATATGATTTCTTTGGATCCACATTTTGTGTCATGATGTCCAGTGGTTGCCTGATATTTTTTCAACATAACCAACTCATTTTTGATGGATTATATGACATATCTGACTCATGTGATGTCAAGCATGATTATCTCATATGCAATTCGCATAGCTCTCAGTTTCAAGGTCAATCTTTTCATCGTTAAATGTTTCAGTCTCAGTGGAGACTACTGGAAACTAATTGGTCGTAGACTGTTTCTTTTAAAAGCAAATTGGCTTTTCTTGTTCTTGAAAGTTGAGCTTGCTCTACTGAAAGCTTGCCATCCTTGAGTGATAATTTTGAGTTTAAATGTAAACGTACGTTCTTTTTCAGCATTAGATTTAATCTGGTTAGTTTTTGAGATATATTTTTCTATGTAGAAGAAACTTTTTGGAATCTCTGTTATCTTGGATTTGTTTCAAAGGATAGTACCTCAAGCTAAAAATTTAGACGTATGTTATGAAAATATACGTTCAATATACACATGAAAACATGATATATGAATCATATATATCATTGCAGGCTTCAAAAGAATGAGACTAATGGTGATGATTTCATTAGTTTCGAATGTGTATTTAGAAAGAAACACTCTGGTTTGACCACACACACAAACACACGCACGAACACACACACACACACACACACACACACGAACACACACACCCACACATATATATGTGTGTGTGTATGTGTGTATGTATATATATATACTGCATATCGTAGACAAAGAATTCATTTATAAATGACTCTTTCTGTTTTACTTAAATAATAAAGCCTAGGCATTATTTTGAATATTTCTTTTTCTTCCATTTTACTGATCAAAACAATAACAAATCTAGGAAAAATAATTAACTGTCTCATTTTTTCCCAATCCAAAATGTCTGCAATATAGCCAAGTAAAAGGTAAATAACACTTGCATCAGGATACAAAATACTTTGGCATATCGTAGAGTGATCATATACAATCTCTTATTCCATTCATGGCAGACACTTGAGACACAATGCAGGATTCAAAGTGTTACTTTTCTTCCAATTTTTTGCATAGATTTCGTCTATGTATTAGTGATGTAGTCAGGAAATGGCGTCAAGAAAGGTTGAACTCATAAAGATAGACTTCGGTAGTTGATATCGCTGTTGCAGATCCATGATAACCTAAAATTGAATGACATTGAAACAAACAACAAATGAACTCAAGAACTTGATGACAACAGTTGTATCCAATGTAGTTCGAAGGCTCAGTGTAGTCCCGAAAAACAAGTCAAAAAGGTAGGAAAAATTGAAGACCTGAGAAAACTTGAGATCATTCAGACAATAACATAATTGGAAACATATACAATACTTAAGAAAGTTCTCAGGTATTGAGGAGACTGGTTGTTATTTAATATTTTGTGTGACACATTAGTTACAACTCGTGTGAAAAGAAATATCCAGTCTGTTCATCATCCAAATGGTTGGCTTACTGGGGTTACCAGGAGCTCTATGAAATTACAACATTTTTAATGGATAATAAAAGTTTCTTTTTTTCCTTATCACTTACATGGCAAAATTGTTTTTGATAACAGAGAAAAGCTGTAGCAATCCACATGATAGATTCCCTTCCGGATGCGGATAGAAAGTACAGAAAAGATGTCGACTAAGTTGTCCATTGTTCTCAAGGTAATAATGATTCGTCAGAAAAAAATGGCACTGCATCAACGATCTATTTACAGTCAATCTGTGAAGCCAATTGAGGTAACATAGTAAGCAAAATGATATTATTTCCAAGATAATTTACATTTTGGATCTTTTCCTATTATAAAAGAATGTATCTCTTTCCATAGAGAGGTGAGGCTTTTTTTGTGCATATTATTTTTAACTGGTCATATTTATTTTTCAACGAATATACTTTCCTGTTTATCTGTCCCTCAGCGTTAAAATTTATATTGTTAAAATGTATCTGACATCTTCATTTCCACCCCTCATGCTTCAAAACTGACACACAATATTTCATTGTTCCCCCAATTTAATTGCACTGCCATTGAATGACCGAAAAGAAAAGAAAAAAACAAAAAACAAAATATGTCTACCATGTTATTACAAAGAATAACCTGACAAAAGGATAGTGTTTTGATTTCATCTCCATCTCAAGTTGATTATATATCTTTGAATGAAATCGGCAAATCATCTCTTATTCTACGATTTTTTACTCATTTTTAAAGCTTGTCTTCTCCGTCTACCAGGAAGAAAACCGATAAAAAAAATCCCACTAGAGGGACAAATCAATAGTGAATGATAACTTGTAGTTTCGTGAGAACAAGGAAGAAATTGTTTTCATTTTTTCATGAATCCTTTTCAGCTGCGTCGACAGTTGAGGCTACGTATAATATCCGCTCATCTGTTACGGTTGAACCCCGGGAAAAGTGGACATTATCTCAAGTGGTTTCGAACTTTTTCAGTATGGCATAATGGCAAAAAAGTAGCAATTAGGAAAATGCATATGGAAAACTAGATATTTTCTGTCTTTTGTATATATATTTTTTTATTGAGATGGGGAGCCATAATAATGATACATCGATCTTCTGAAACCAACGCCTTCATTGTGGTTGTTATCGTCGCAACATTTAGGTTATTTCTATGATGGAGAATCCTTATTATCATACTGTGTTTTGTTCACACTATTTTTGTCGTTATAATCATAGCGTTTACATGCCTACATAGGGTCAGAATAATTTAGGAATCTCAAACCTAACCCCTTTATTCAACCAATAGGAAGTGATAGTTCTCATTCCACTGTACACAAAAGAGACATTTTGAATCAATTAATCCACATTCATTTCCAATTCTTTGAAATTGGATTATATGGCTTACATAGCCTTATCTGGGTATAAACCCCAAGGCAGAAATATAAATTTACTCTGAATTTTAATTGGAGGAATACTGAAGCCTTATCAAGGTCGGCAATCAGAATTTTGGATGGTGGAGCCTCAAACCTAATGTCTGATCTTTCCAATTCCAAATAGAGGTATGATCTATGAATTTTTAACTTTTTTGCCTTCACTTATGCAGTGATCACTAAAAAGTATGAATTCAAAAGAAGGGGGTCAATTTAGTATAAAAGTGCATTCCAAATAGAATACCCCCCACCGAAAGCCTATCGGGAAAATTTTCTGTAGACAAAGAAACTGTTTCTTCCTGACATAATTATGAGTTAATATTACCGGTGATGCCCTTACGTACATAGTTAGCCAGCAAGACCAATTTAAAAACAGAAAAAAACATATATTGTCAGTTTTGGTGAATGTTTTGTTCAAAATTTATACGTTGATTGTTAAATTGAACAAAATTCCACCAGGACATTGAACACTGATTTCAGAGAGAGGCAAACCCATCGTGGGCGTTCATCGGTGCAAATCGATTCAATTTTCCCTAATTTTGATCCTTGTCATACTAAACACAGATAGATAAATTTTACTCTGATTATATCAAGAAAAAAAATTAGAAAATATTGTGAAACCTTTCTTTATGATGACGGAAGTCTGTTTTTTACCAATCAACAAAATCCTCTTCTCTTTAGAACTGTATTAGCCTACTGCAATATTGAGCTTTTATTAGTAAATTTTGAGTGAAGAGTATTGAAGTTGGACTTTTCTAAATCTTGGCAAGTGTATGCATACAAATCTGAGTGGTTCTATCTAATGGAAAGCAACTTCAGATTTCTTTGTCGTCAATTCTCTACAAGAATGATGAAATATACTCTCCATTTCGATTCATAAAAGTGACAATGTCCAATTGCTTGCGAGGGTATGTGTTTGTGCATGCAACATGTCGGGGATAGGCAGGCTGTATCCAACTGAGTGCAGAAAATATCTAAGGTGGGGAAAAAACATTCTAGAACAAATGTGGAAACAACATCTAAAGAAGAGATAGTGCAAAGAAATTATCCAAGGATTGACTCTTTGGAATTCGAGTAAATGAAGGTTACAACTGTACTTACAGAGTTAATGAAGATGATATAAAAATTATAATCAAATCTCGGAAGAACATTGTAAGCATTGAGTGATTTCCTCAATAGATTACATTGTTGACCATTATTTTTTATATCACTTGAATAATGCTGTCAGATTGACTCACACGGACAATCTATCTATCTATCTATCTATCTATCTATCTATCTATCTATATAAGCCATAGTGAGTTCAGCGCTTATCAAACAACTCTCCAATCTCTCTTCATGACAAACGTAACTATATTGATCTTTACCATGACCTACAGACTCACATTTCTATCTGATCATTCAGTCTTGTGACTGGTCTTATTCTACCGTGCTTGTTGTCCAACGTGCATCGATCTATTAAATTGTTCTTTATTCAATGTTTTCGTTCTTGTTGGCACATTTTTGTTGAAGCCCCTCAGCTTGGTCTGTTCTCGGAATTATGTTGATCTTTTCCTATCACACATGATCTATATGGACAAGTCATAAATCGGGTTGCTATGGACATATCCACCAACCTCAACTTAGAAATATGTAATGGCTTACTGGAATATAGTAAATAAAGTGTTTTTTTAACATGAAAATTTGGTTGTCGATGAGTTGAAATAACAAGCAATTGAGTTGCATGGGGTTTTCACACCAGCAGCGCCAATTTGAGATATTTTCTATTCATACTAAATGTATTGCAGTTATATGAAGGATTGATTTTTTTCTATTCTAATAGATACAACTATGCTAAAATATTTTTTCCATTTTTAATATATCATACAATTGTTGCAGTAATGTTTGTGAGTTGAAACAGTTAAAAATTAAGTATATTCAAAGTGTTCGATTCCTTGCTTCCTACTCAAGTAATTCACATTTGTTAATCATAAGAATTGCCTAGTCATTTGATCGGCCGCTAGCTGGGCGACTGGACTTTCTTTTTGGTACCTGTCTGGATAATGGCGGAATGATGGCTCTATTTCTATTCTTCCTTCAACTATCTGCATAGTCCCCTGACGTGGTTCTAAACAAACAATATGTCATCGAATTCATCTGTTTGAAGTGGCGGGGTCAGAATGTCATGTGATCGTATTGGTGTGCAAATAACTTCGTATTTGATTCGTTTTTCCTGATTATTATAGTACATATTTTTTTAAACAAACACTGAAACGGCGTTTACAGGCATATATAAGTATTCTAACCTGGCAACTGCATAATATATGTTATCATGTGTACAGCATGTTCGACACAACACATAAACATGCATAAACATCGAGACCGTTATTTTTTGCCTGACGATTGTACATGAATAATCAAAAGTATTCAATAAAATTAACTGTGATTTTACCTCTAAATGTGTTTGGTGAGGAACCATCAATATTTATAGTTTCTTTTAGACCATTGTTCTCATCATGACTCATCGTTGAAATAATGCCTCACCCGTCAAACACTATGGGCTTACTCAGAAAGATGTCATCAATTGAGAATCTTTGGAATTCTAGGACAGTAGACCCCTTGGGGACATTTATTTTAATTATGCTGTCTCAACACATCATTTTCTCTGATTCACCATGATCACACAGCAGTTGGTTGTTCTACATTAGTACATTTGAAGCTAGCATTATTTCTCAAATACAGAAATACTATCATTCTTGTTCCTCCATGTCACGACCCAATATAAAGGCATTGTTTGTGCAAACGTAGGACAAAAGGGTGTGCAATATTTCGTGAGATATGTTAGAGAATTCAATGGATTTTCCTTGAATCAACTTTATAACATTAATGAGGACATCCAATGATAATTATATCATTCTACATGATGACATTGAGGCTATAATGGGTGTAAAATTGAATTACTTGAAACGCTAACATTTATAATAGCTTTTAAGTTACACTGCTCAACTTGAACCTGATTTGAAAACCAATTCAATTTTGATGATGTTGACTACTTTGACACGTCAAATAAGTTTCAAGCAAACGCTCACAGTAATTGGATATTAAATATGCGGTGAGTACCCCCTTTATGTGGGGAATTCGATGCAATATTGATATCATTGATCATTTGAGGTATGAATAATATTCCGGATAACCTTAGAGCTCCTGTAGATCCACTTACAAGAAAAAAAACAGTACATATTTAACTTGAAGGAAAAAGAAGAAGAAGAAGAAGAAGAAGAAGAAGAAGAAGAAGAAGAAGAAAAAACAGCTTTTTTATGATTATGTTTCCTTGAGATTAATTATCATCCAGCCATTTTACAAAATTGGTACATATATATATATATATATATATATATATATATATATATATATATATATATATATATATATATATATATATATATATATATAAAAAATATATAAAGCAAAGAAGTCGGCTCACACATGGATTTCAGCAAAACAAAAATAATGTGCAACGATCACATCGAAAATAAGAACATAACTCAGATTTCAATTCTGATGAGGGAACACAATTTCATCCGACTAAGATATATATGTATATATCAGAACAAAAGGTATTATTGAATTCAGATATAAAATATCAAAATCACATAATATCTAAATACCAGAATAGGTAACTGAATTAATTTGAAGTAACGCTGAACATTATTTTAATGGCAATATCGTAGGTTGCTCTCCTAAACTAGCATATTCTGATGAAAGGAAAGTTCTCCGCCATCATTTTTCGAATCTACAACTCTACGAGATACAGCTAGTGATTCACCCAAACTCTCCTAACTCACTAATGCAATCTTTTCATATTTTCATTATTCTTCAGGCTCATGGTTAACCAGGCTACGGAATGATCGGATGACTGGAACAATGTGCACAGCTGTTCAACCTGGTGCAATTCTGTGCTCATTCCGAAATTACAAATCAGCTGGTTCCTGTTCACAGATTATGCTCTTGTGGTTGCCTGTACAGAAGTATCTCTCAAACTGTATTCATCTTGATTGCTGTGACCGAAAGACCCTTTTGGATGGAAGTAAGGAGGACAAAAATCCTACATCAGTACGCACAGAAAAAAAAGTAATCCATCGGCCTGGACCCCCATTACATACATATGTGATCAAACGTCAGGTGTGACAGGGAAATACAAAAGAGATCTTCTATGATTGACCAAATCTTTAGACTGTAAAAGCATGTCTTGGATAACAAAAGATCTACAAACCTATAGCACTGCCCATCTTTCTATATGGTCCCGAAATATCAGTGGTATATCAACGTCACTTATGCCTTCATGATCACTTCCAAAAGTGCTGTCTAAGCACCATCGACAAAAGGCATTTGAGAAAGTTCATCATCAAAGCACAAATCCTTTCTAGTTCCTCTCTCTGTCCATTTCCTTTGCAACAGAACCAGTGACCTTCCTAATCCTCTTCAATCCATTCTTCTTTCACATCTTCTTTCTATCATGTAACATATAAGAAAACGAGGGTGCAAACAAGCAAAATAAAATCATAGATAATTATTTTCTTATTCAGCAAGGAAATGCAAATTTTGGAGGTCATTTTAAATACATATCAAACGATTTTCCGAGCCAACATCAAAACAAATTTATGATTTGATTGGTTTATATCGTAGAATCAATTTATTTGACATACAATGAATTTGAGATTCCGTTGAAAGTGGAAGCTGCTTCGAGAGTATTGTTACATGGGACCTGTCTATCTTCCCCTTGAGAAAAGAGAAAAAATTAAAGATACACAAAAATGAACAGGATTTAAAAACAGAACCACATAGACACAATGCATTACAACTCAAACACATAAGTTATTTGATAACAACCGACTTTGTGAAATTACACAGACCCACATACACCGACACTTAGTAAATGAAGTCTTACCCACCTTCAAGCAAAAAAACTAATTGAAAATAACACACGTACTCCCATATTGCCCCACATATACAACATTTATCAATTATTTGCATATCATCATCTCTTTATCTTCAAATAAAAATAACAAAATCAAAATTTCCTAGAGGAATGACAATGATAGCAAATCACTCTTATGTAAGACAAGCTGAACGCTGATGGAGACAGGTAACACACTTCCCTCGACCCTTCCTCTCGTAGATCCCCCCCCCATTTTGAACTTGTGTCACCCTCAATTACAGAGATACAAGTACATCTCCTCCCTCAAACACAGAAATTTCCACATTCTCTTTAGCGTCGAAATGCAGTGATCCCTTTTCTTCCTAGTGGTACTGCTGAAAATATTTCTCTTTGAGGAAATTGCTGGCCTCAGTCGAATGAATCAAACTAAGTCGACAAAAGAAAATATGGAAGTAGGACTTGAGAAGTAGCACCAATCCTTTGAGTTTTGTGCCTCACCTTCCAAACGTCATTTTAATCAAAATTCAGTCGGATTATTTCATATCCACGATGCAATCACACACACACACACACACACACACACACACACACACACATATATATATATATATATATATATATATATATATAATGTGTGTGTGTGTCAACAATCGAGTTTTAGTGCCTTAAAGTTGTCATACAATTTACCTACGTACCAATCATAACAAAAAACATGTAATCAACATTTTCTACTCTAACACATGCTTAAGTAAATAAAATAACAATACATTCTAATATGATCAAAAAAAAAATTGATGTAGGCGATACATTTGGTGCAAAATTCGAAACTATGATCAAAACTTACTTTAGTACTCTATTCAGCATCTAATTATATATAAAACGCACACACTTGGTCCATAACTTTTGATATGTAACTTACAACCACCATCATAACACTTATTATACACAAGACAATAATAAAACAAAATTTGAAACTCTTCTCAGCAATGTGACACACACTAAACTCTCACATTCCGAACAGGTCTCTAAAAAACACATAATCATTCGTTTGAAGAGGCAAAAATTTACATATACATGTAGCACATCTTCTTACTGTGGAATATTTATACGAATATATATACACACACACACATATACATTTATATATACATTTATATACACATACACATTTATATATATATATATATATATATATATATATATATATATATATATATATATATATATATACATATATATATATATATATATGTGTGTGTGTGTGTGCGCGCTTAAGAGAGTGTGTCTGTATTTGAGTTTTTTGTGAGATATATAATCATAATTTAGGTTATACTGTAACGGAACTTTTATTTGAAATAATTCTCGAATATCACAAGGAGAAAATTACCTTAGACAACGTAGCTTGAATGAGTGATCAACGAAAATAGGGTCGTTTTGAAAAAATGAGCATGCCTCTGCACGAACTTAACATTGCTATAACCAATGATTGTGATTGCTTAGATGAATGAGCATACTACATGCTAAGTTCGAGAAGGTATCTCAAATTTGATGCCAAACAATGTTGACTTTTTTCTTCCGAATTTAATTTTTTTCCTCTGAAGCTGCATCGACAAATATATATATATATATATATATATATATATATATATATATATATATATATATATATATATATAAACGTTAATTAGGCAAAATATAAGGCAGGTTATCCATCTATAAGTTAGAGTTCGAAAAACTACAAACTATGCGAAAAATGTTCCTCAAAATAGTTGAAAAATATTTGGCAACAAAATTGAATTTAACAGAATTTTCATACATTTGTAAAACCTGCTTATGATTTCTTTCATAAATTTGACAGGATTCTATTCTGTATTATGACGTCATATCCACTGATGACCATCCAGAGTCAGTGCATTTAATCTCTCAGTCAATAAGTTAAAAAAGAGGACCCATTTGTTTAATCTGTGGATGATAGGTTGGTTCAATTTTTAGATTTCTGTTGACTCACGCGACGATGTATAGTGCAAGCCTAATGTGAACATGATATCGGCAACAGTTCCTCGTCGATAATTTGTGGAAAAAATGAACGAAACAATGAACGAAACAAACAGCAAATGATTTCGGGAAAATGTTTTATCCATTTTTCAAAAGATACGAATGGAACGAGAAATAGACAGAACGTTGGAGAGGGAAATAAATAAAAGGGGGGCAAATAGCAATTCTAGGAGGGGAGGGTGTATTTATTTGCTGACCCACCACAGCAAAATGAGACACAAGGTTGAGGCTTAATGTTGGGATAATAGGAGCGCCCCATCCAAAAATGGCTCCGGCCGACATGGCCTCGCTTTGCTAAGCAACCAAAGCAACCTCCACCACGAAAGCGTCAGGTCAAGTCAAACCTTCTCCGTCAAGTACAATGGAACGGTGCTTCCCCCGGGGGCTATATTCTCTGCAGCTGGGCCAAGTAATATAGGGGGACTGGAATATTCCAAATGCATGTAGCAGTGCACAGCCTCAGTAGAACGTCATTGGCTAACAGATTGCACCAATGCACTCGGTTTTGATACCACCTACATCATAATCTCCAGCCCATTCGACAGGCAAGGGTCAGTACCAGGAGGGGAAGGTAGTTCAACACCTATTTATTTGCTGTCCAACCACAGCAAAATATGACACAATGTCGAGCTTAATGTGGGGTGAAAATAGAACAATCCATCCAAAATGTCTCCAGCCGACGCAGCTTTGGTTTGCAAAGCAACCAAACTTCCACAGCAAAAACGTCAAGACAAGCCATGACCTGTTCCGTTAGGTGCAACAGAACAGTGCTGCCCGGGATAATTGATTCCCCGCAATCGGGCTGAGTAATAATAGGGAATTGGAAGGTTCCTGCTGCGCATAGCAGTGCACAGCCTCGGTAGAACCTCATTGGCTAATGCATTGCACCGGAGCACTCGGTCTTGATAACACTCACATCCCAATCTCTGGCTCATTCGACGGGCAAGTGTCACTACTGGGAGGAGAAGTAGTTGAAAACTTCGATAGAATGACTATTTATTCGGTGTCCCATCACAATAAAATATGACATAATGTCGAGCTTAACGTGGGGAAAATAGGAGTGCTCCATCCAAAATGGGTACAGCAGACGAGGCACTGATTTGCTGAGCAACCAAAGCAATCCCCACCACGATAGCGTCAGGACATGTCCCGACCTGCTTCATTAAATGCAACAGAACAGTGCTGTTTTGGGGCAACTGATCCCCTGTAGCTAGGCCGAGTAATAAAAGGGAACTGGAAGGTTCCCCATGCGCGTAGCAGTGTGCAGCCTCAGTAAAATCTCATTGGTTAACGCATTGCACCGGTGCATTCAGCCTTCGTACCAACTACAACCCACAATCTCCGGCCCAGTCGACAGGCAAGTGTCACTACCAGGGGGAAGGTACTTCAAAACTCTAGTTCCCGGTTAATCCTGGTTCTTTCAATTATTACTCAGCCCAGCGGCGGGGAATCTGTTACCCTGGGGCAGCACTGTAGCATTGCACTTAAAAAAGCAGGTCCCCTGGTGGACGCTTCCATGGTGGAGGTTGTCTAGCCATTACGATGATGCACTTGGTAACCGTAGCTGCGTCGGCTGGAGCCAATTTTTGAAAGATCATTCTCCGATCTTCCCAACATTAAGCCCGACCTTGTTTCAAATATTGCTGTGGTGGGACAATGATTAAATAGAATAACCAAATTTATGATTGCAATCGAGTAGATCCTTTTATAATGACAGGTGGTGATCATTTTTGAGGGAACATAGGTTGCATTATGACGTCGAACCTATCTATAATCCCCTGTATATATAAAATGGTTTAACCAAAATTAATTTTCCATTAAGATGTCTCTCATGGGGAAGTATCCATTCTGCATTATTATGAGGGGAGCTTACTTCTGTTTGATTTTTTGGGCTCATCCCTAAAATTCATCTTTCCCATTCAGGAGAGATCCAATATTCACATGACATAAACTACCGGAAATGACGTAATGGGGCATACCAAGATGAAGTCATACATCAACATACCTAAAATCCGTTCAAATGGATTCTCCCACAAGTGGAACCTCCCAGTGTAATATCAAATGAAGTTGAACTATCTGTCTATAAGGGGTGTATAGGTAGATATGACATCATGATACATCCTGCAACTCCCTTCACGTGACTCAAGATGATCATTGCCTATCGTTATAAAAGAAGTTCCTCATTCGGGATAATTCAATTCAATCTTCTTCTATTTTTTTATCATTATTTATATTTTCATTATCTTTATTATTTTTATCATTATTATCATTATCACCCACCATCACCACCATCACATCCATTATGATCATTATTATTTTTATTGTTGTTACTATTTTTATCTTTATATTACTATTATTATTGTTATTATTGTTAGTGTTGTTTTTGTTTTTATTGTTTTCATTGTTTCATCGTTTTTTTTTAATTTTGTTAATTTTATTTTATTTTTTCATCGGTTTCATTATTGTTATCGTTATTGTTTTTGTGGCTGTTATGTCTGTTGTTGTTGTTGCTGTTGTTGTTTGTGTTGTTTTTGTTGTTTTTTTCGGTTCTAGAAAAAATCATTACCCGATGGAATACTGAAATGCAATATGAAAATCAACCACGACGGCGGACTGGATTTAGAAGAAGTTACTCGACTGTGGACCAGGAACAGCAACAGAAGCGGTGGTCAGGCCCAACCCCTCCGCAGAAGCTTCTCCGGCCTCTGGGTCCTCGGCGGACGGAGATGGCTGGAGCCATGTGATTGGAAAGAAGAGAAATTTCGAAGGGCACCAGCAGAGAATCAGCTACTGACAAAAAGGAACCCCAGAAGGAAAAGCCTGAGAAGTCCAAGGATGCCACCGCCGACAACGTGACCGGAAAAAAAAGAAGGGAGGAGGAGGGTGAAAAGGGGGAAAAACCAAAGAGGGATTGGCCTGCAAAACCCGAGACCCCACCGAAAAAGAAAACGGGACGTATTGGTTCCTCCTCCCACTCACCCAAAAAGTAACCATAAGAGGTGGTGGAAGAGGTTGGAACTCAGGCAAAAAGCATATGTGCCTGACTTCCACCGGTCAACAGGAAGCCAGGAAAACCTGCTCCGTTCCAGGAAGGGGAGGGGATATGCAGGGTGGACAGGACTAAGTGTTAAATATTTTTACTAAGCCACCTGAAGAGATCCCTGAAACCCCTACTGAGACAAACCATGGTGGAGGAAAAAGAGGTCGAGGCCCTAAGAAACTTTAAGGACGCTCCCTTGCTAATCACTGTCGTCCGGTATACCCTAAGTATTGAACTAGCCAAGAGAGACCTGCAGCAATTGGTTAGCGAGCGCTACCAGGGTCAGATAGTTAGGGCTAGGTTAGAAAGAGTATCTAACGAAGCTGTGAAGCTAGACACAAATCTACGTAAGGAAGATTTGCGGAGATGGCAGGATAAATATATTCACCATGTCAAGACCAAGGACGGGAGGACCCTGCAGTCGACACGAGACAATTGTGAGGGACATCTGGCAACACTTCCAGGAGCGCTTCACCAAGAAAACTGGACTGTGTGGACAGGAGCTTCGTAGCTATTTGGCTGACTTTCCCCGCCTCGGTACAGCTGAAGCAGCTAGCTACGAGGGGTGGATCTAAGAGGGTGAGGTCCACGCAGCGCTGAAACAGGTCGGCAGCAACAAGTCGCCTGGACTGGATGGCCTGCCCTAAGAACTGCACTTAAGGATGTCGCACATGTTTATTCCCATCCTGGTAGTAATGGTTTGACCAGGGGGCAATCCCAGGTCAGGTGACCAAAGGGTTGATCACCCTATTGAGGAAAGGGAACGAGGATGTTGGGGAGGAATTATACGACTACAGGACCAAAACTCTGCTAAACACAGAGTTCAAGATTTTGGCATCGCGTCCTGCCCTGCGCAGAATAGAGCTCCCTGGCATGGCTCGAGCCAAGATATCCACGTACCCTGATGACGTGACCATTTTTGTGTCCTGTCATCGGGACATAAGAGTAGCACTGAGGGCGTTAACTCGATACGAACGGGTAACAGGTGCCAAAATCAACCGCAGCAAGTCAAGCGGCCTGCGGTTGGGTGCCGGGAGAGGGCCAATCTACCTCCCAGGGTCCTCCCGCTGGAAAGACGGTCCGCTACGCATCTTAAAAGTGTGGTTCGGGCCAGATCTCCAGTTGAAAAGGAATTGGTCAGAGGTACAGGCAAAGGTCGAAGCGTTGGTCGGGACTTAGCTCCGAAAGAGACTATCCTTAAAGGGCACAGCCGAGGCATGCAACACGTACGTCTTTCCTCAGGTCTGGTATCGGCTGTCTGTACTTCCCCTGCCTGCAGCACGGAAATTGGCGCTTGACCGGTTGTTTTTCTCACTCCCGTGGAAGAGAGGCAAGCCAATGGTCTGTAGACAGGTCTGTATACAACGGACTTGCAATGAGGGTCTGGGTATGCCTCATTTGGAAAGCCACCAGCATGCAGGAAGGCTGGCATTTCTCAAGAGATCTTCAACGGAGGAACTGGCATGGGAGCGGAGGATTAGGGATGCTCCCCCTAATCTCGAGCTCAACCCCGGACTTGGGAGCCGTCGTAGGCCTAGGGGAGAAGTGCTGTTCCTCGGTGAATGCCAGCAGGCATTGAGCAAGTTTCCTCGGTCCAGTGACCTTTCACAGCCTAGAAAAATACTATATAGGGGATTAGTGGAGGGCGCAGCAGAGGATCTGCTCGGAGTGAGGTTGAGTACCTCATTTTTGAGTTCTCCCTCACCTGGTGACTAGTTCAAAATGCACTGCCTCTTAATGACTCTGCTTTCAGAGTGGGCTCGGTTGACGTGCCTGTTTGTCCCTGCCGTGGCAGCGGAAGGGAGGAAACGGCCGAACACCCTGTCTTCCTGTGTGATAAGGTGCGCCCGTTCTGGAGCTACGTCAATAAGGTAACTGCTCGACTTGACATGGAGCACGTGATCCTATTGGATGTCGCATACGTGTGGTATGGGGTTTTGCCTCCTTGGGCCGGAGTGAAACGAATGGTGTTTCACACGATACTGGCCATAGCGAGATTGGTGGTGATATGGACGACGCAACAGAAGGATTTCTACAAGAACGTGTCTTTTTCGCATCAAAATCTGATTGACTTCTTCAAACATCAATTGAAGGTGAAAATCAGATACGATCGAAAAAAAATTACATTGCATAGAATTCAACGAAAGGTTGGAGAAAGCAGCAAGCTTGATAGTATGGAAAATAACCAGATGGGAGTTTTTCTTCCCTCTACCGTTGCATGACAAAGGCAGTACGGATTTCTATCCGGGAAGGTAACAAAAAATACAATAGTTGTTGATTAGTAAAGGCCCTCCCAGCAGATATTAATGCTTCCCCCAACCATTTTTTCTCAAAGCTTGGCAGATATAGATGGTGCCCTTACCCCGCTTTTTTTGTACCCCCCCCCCCAGTGCCCAAGTTCTTGTATATTTTTTGGAAATAAAAACTAAATAAATCGACCGTGGACTATCTTCATTCAATGTATCAGCTGAAAGAGAAGGCAGCAGAAAAAAAATACCTCTCCCTATAGCATTTAAAGATTACAAGAAGCATTCAACTCAGTAGAAATCCCCATGATCATGGAGGCAATCATGCTACAAGGTTTACACCTTGTATACGTCAAGTACTGCAACATATATACAATCGCAGCAGCTCCTTCATCAGGCAACATATGAACTTTGAACTGTTCCAGCTAAAAAAAACGTGAGATGATTCCAGCCTACCGAACTCTCCACAGCCGGCCTAGGGATGATCTCTCAAAACATCGACTAGAAAAATAAAGGGATCAATGGACAGCAAATATCCGAGCAACCTTAGAAATGCAGACGGCATCGCCCTTTTCGCCAAGATCCCACATGACTTCCAACAAATGCTAAATGAACTAAAAGATAAAGGAAAAAAGTTGACAAAATACAAGATGGTGAAATGAAGTAGACAAAGCCGGAAAATACTGGCTCTGTGACGGCCATGATAGAGAATTGTGGCGAATCGTAGGAGGTTTATGTCAGACAAGGGACGTTGAAATGATTATTATTATTATTATTATTATTATTATTATTATTATTATTATTTGCAGTCTCACACTTTACTACTGTTACTACTGGATGTTAAGTGACAGCAAGTATCCCCTAGTGTCCAGCTTTCCCTTCCACATTTTCTTAGACCACAGCAACATTGTGGTTTACAGTTTCACCTCACCTGGTTGTCATTGCTGAAGGCTGAGTGACAATATGTCCCTTCAGGTCCCCATCACACGTCTCTTGTCTCCCTTACCTATCAAGCTTCAATTTTCTTCCTCTGTTAAGCGACTACAAACATTTAGTGTCGCAGACCTTGTATTTCCCTCTGTGTCCGTGTGGTTCCTGGCAGTGCTGTACAGTCTCAACCCTTCTTTTTATCCCAAGCTCCTCCAGGTTCGTCCTCTTTGTCTTTGGGACAGATCTTAGTGCGCCTATCCTGACTGGTACTACCCTGACTTCCATGTTCCACATCCACTTCAGTTCTATTGCTAGATCATGGTATTTTTCCAGTTTTTCACTCTCTTTTTTCTCCACTCTATGGTCTGCAGACACAGCCACGTCTATCATTTGGCAGGTTATTCTTTTCTTGTCTACGATTACCAAGTCTGGTTTCCTTGCCTTGATGAGGTGGTCAGTTTTTGATGTCAAAGTCCCAGTGTGATCCAGGGCAGACTCTGTGCTGGTACCACTTTTCTGAACGGTTAAATCCCATTCGCTTATTCTGTTTCCAGTGTATCTCTGTTGCAATTCTATCATGTTTGTGTTTATACTCCTTCTGGGCTGGTCGACTACACACACTAGGTTTGTGGTTTGCAGTCTCATCCTTTTCATGACACAGGTGGCACTTGCTGTTTGGCTGTGTCAATTTTTGTCTTGACATTGTTTGTCCTGATGCATTTGTTGTGAGCTGCAGAGATCGATATGAAAAAAAGATGTTGATGTCAACGAATCTAAATGCAAGGATAATTAGATAAATGTTGGGTACCACTTGTTGATGATTCAATAGGAAACGGCACAGGATCATCTATAAAAACCAAAAAATATTTACACAAATGGCCACGAAATAATGGACTTTTTTCAAATAATGAACATCGAATAACATTGAATACATATATACGTATAAATAAGTATGTATACATAACTAGCGAGCGAGCAAACAAGCAAAGCCATGTTGAAAATTCGATGCCGACAGTTCTGCTGATGGTTGCTGTAGAAAGCAAAACGATGTACACGAAAACTAACTATAACCAGCGTTCAATGAAGGAAAAACTTGATCAAAAGGCATAATTTTTTTTTCTTATGCCAAGTTCTTCTCACAAATTGGAGAACGTGAAAAAAAGAGCTATGTGTCCAGTTGAAAAATGCTACAGGGAAGGAATTCACCTCAGGCTGAGAGGATTTTCAGTATGTTTAAGAAGCGGACATAATTGATGAGGAAAGTGTATTGTGACGTCAGTATAAAGAGTCTTGCTAATTTGGTTCAATTCATTCGAAATGGCGCTTTTTTTGAAGATGAAAATTATAATTTAAGCTTTCAAAGAAACTTGGCATCATTCTGAGTCATATTGGTGTGCTGGGTATTGTGGGTTCCTGGAGACGAACTGAGCTCTATAAATGGCGATAGAAATAGGCACCTAATGCAATATTTGACAGGCTTGCTTTGCTGACCAGTTTATTGATATCAGGAATTTTATACACAATCAATACTCTAAGAACGTGACCACTCGCCAAAATATGCTAAAATTACAAATAACTGCAAATTGTAAAAATACATACGGGGGACTCTACTGAGTGCAATGGTTAATGAGTAATTTTTAAATATCAATGTATTAGTACAGTGTGTTAAACATCATTGTGTACCATACTAGTGGGGCCTTACCAGATACCAAATAGCTACCTAATAAGATCATAGCTTTACAATGCACCGAGAGGTTATTTGTAGTCTGTTAACTAGCTCATATTTCAGATTTATTCACTCATGTAGAGATTTTGAACGACACTGAGTATCTTATGGCTTTGGCTTTTGACCAGACTGATTCGAGTAGACAAAAATAGCGTTATATTTTTTCCCTTGAATTGATATTTTAATGTCAGTAAATGGTTTCGTCATTTTCACTGTGGCAATTTCTTCGTGATTAGTTTATTGGAGACATTTGATTGTTCTTGTTTCAAGCTGACCACCAGAACTGTCAACAGTCGCGTAAGGCGTCGGCTTACTGACAAAAAACAAACAACAGTTGTGTTAATTTGATTTGATCTCACAAGCTGAGTAGCCGAAACAATGACACGGAAACAATAGAAATAAACTGACCGTATAACGGATAATCGTTGATATATATCATTCCTTCAAAGAGTTATTGCAGTTCCCTTTGTTTTATCAGATTCTGCATGTATCAAGTGACCCTTGATGAAATACATGCATTATCATTCGAAACGCTCAGAGCTTTTTAAAAAAAGGTTTTACCGAAATTGCTGGAGATTTGCAATGAAACAAATTCATCCATTTTCAGGGAATTATACTTTAAAATGGGGATTTGAGAACGATTTGACAGGTTTGGTAAATATAAAATCAAAACTCACTTCATTTTTTTCGCCTTTTCTGATTTAAAAGTTTTGAGTCTATAAAAATGACTTCTTTTAAAGCATTGATGTTTTTGTTCTATGGGATTTCAGTGAAATGGAACTCTATGCAGAAAAGTTTAAGGACAAAGTGTTGGAAACTCGACTTAACTTTCTTTCATGAAAATGATTTCTAAGATTTGTGAATCCTTGCCGAATATACAGACCTGTTTTTTTAATACCTATCTTCTTTGCCTTGAGTAATCCAAAAGTCCTGATAGTTCCGCCATTAACCTTGAATTTTTTACCATTTGTAAGATCAGAGTCGAAGACACAGAAGTAGAGGAAGTAGTTCACTACATCTACCTAGGACAACGAATCTCTATGAGACCCTCAAAAGAAGAAGAAATCAAGCGAAGAATCACACTAGGATGGCAAGCCTTTAGCAGAGCTAGCTCAACCTTCAAAAATAATATAAAATAAAATCATGATATGATTCCCACTTGAAAGTAAATGAAGCTTATCTAAATGTAACCTGCAAGTTTTGTGATTTTAAAATTAGCATTTGCTTTGGGAAAGAAGTGAATTATATCTGCTCAGGAGTCAATGCGAACATTTTTGACAAAACTGCGTTGTTGTTTTGTTAATTTCAGCATTCAATTCTTGAATTGCATCTATGCACCATAAAATTATGGATATTAGTGCTAAGAACTGAAGAGTCTAGAAGAGGCAAAGACACACTTTTGTAAAGGGATCAATGTAAGGAATGAATTTCACAGTGTCAAGGGAAATAAGTATGTTGCACATCTCAAAATGAACTGGGTTGCCTGCAGTCACGTATCAACCAGCTCATAAAAAACTTAAAGATATGATAGTTCACACTGTTCGTTCATTACTACTGATTCCTTATTATCCAGTTCTATTGATTCTTGATTGAACAGTTCTATTGAATCCAAATTGTACAGTACCATTGATTCATAATCACATAATACTATTTTCCTTTAATCGAACGGTAATATTTATTCCAAATAGCACATTGCTATCGATTCTTATGGTTTCGTTACTATTGATTCTAAATCATAGAGTACAATTTATTCCTGATTGTACGACACTTTTTATTCTGAATTCAAATATACCGTAGATTCCAAATCGTATAATACTATAATATAATTATAATAATGATATGGATTGAGCAAGAAGGGGAGAAAAAAAAAACAAATTGATATGAATTTACATATGAGTGATATGAAAAAACGAAATGAAGTATTGCTTTTTTCTAAAGTTATCTTCAAATCATCATCATCAGACTTCTAATGCAAGTAGTTTGACATGGATTTTACTCAATATTTACATGATTTTCATACCTTTGGCGTAGCAGAGCCAATACTAAGTGTCTCTTGATGAACGTTGATTGTTTGATATTCTTGCAACATGATCAACATTGCACAGTCATGTTCTCTAATAGATAATTTGATATAATTCGACTGTGTTTTGAGCTCCAAAACTAACATCCAAAATTGATACCAAACATGACCATAAACAAGTAAACGTGTGACTTAACTGCAGAGAGTCGTTTGGTGAACAGGTTCCTAGACAAATAGAAATCAGAATCACCTTAACTAAGAATTAACTTAATATATCAGTGCATCACTCATTAAAGTATGGGAAAGTTAGGAATTACCATTGCCCAAGTAACAGGATTACTACAAAATAGTTTCTTACTTGGTATAGTCCAATGCTAGAGGATAGGAAGTTGAATATAAATTAAAGGAATAGGTTGCTCAGTATCCGTCACAAATGTATGTCTCAGCTAGCAAGCATCATGATTATCAGGTTGTCGTCTATTCACTCCATTTTATATATCTTCTACTTTTTTGTCTTTCAGTTTGTTCATTATATTCCTAAATAATAACTATAAAGTCCTCGTCTGAAAGCAGAGCAGCGTTTCTAAATATGTCGTCTCGTAGACATCGTTAATTGGCTCTGTATTTTACATGAGGAAGCCATTTCAATCAAGAAGCACAGTGGTCTGAAGACAGTCGTGAACACGATATCTTCATCCAATTTGATCAGGAACTGTTGACCTAAACAACTGCTCAAACTGACAACATAAGTCATGGATTCTGATTGGTTGGCAGATTATGTATACATGATTTACATGTACAGGTTGACTCCTGTGAACAATTACTCTTTATCATATATTGAAAACCTGCCTCAAGATGTTTTTAGAAGGGACAGATTTGATATATGAATTGATCCCAGGGATCATTTGCATAAACAGAGACCGGTCGAATACAAGGTGTCAAGGAAAATAGAACAAGCTCCGAAAGTTCACAAGTTCAATTACAAACGTTATTTGTTGTTGGTGAAGCTTGACTGACGGAATTGAGTTATTTCATGTCCTTATATCAACAGATATTAAGAGAGTTTTATTCAGAATATATGGAAAAAGTTCGATTATCAGCTTAATTTACTTTTCCCTTCCACCTAATCATTTTCATTTTTATAACCTATCTCACGAGAAGCGAATATGATTTCCCATTTTGAAGTGAATAATTTTTTTCTTTCAGCCCTCCTTACTCTGGCAGATAATCAGTTGATGATTCAGGATAATTTGTGATGATGGTGCTGATTAATGTAATAGAATTAAGGTTTGTTCAAGAGTGGCTGGCGACATATATTCAAGAAAATTCATTCGTCCAGGGTCTTTTCATCCAAACAGTGAATCAGATAGTGATTTGGTAAAAAGCGGATTGTCCGGGGATCACAGACTAGATAACATCCAGAAAAAATGTGCTCATTTCTCATACAACTGAATCAATTAGTGATCCAAGACAATTTGTGAAGGGTGATTGAAACAGTCAAAGCTTTGATTTAATGAGACAATTGAGATATCTCGGGAGGAACAAAGTTATTCCTTGGAAAATCAACGAATTATCTCATGATAGATTTCCCTGTCCGCAGTTGTTCAAATCTACTTGTAAATTGGATAAGAATTCAAATTAATGCATGGCGAATATCCCGGAACTGTCTCATAATTTCATGGTAATTCGTTGTATGTACTTTTCCAACTATTTCTTCCTGCTACCAATCCACAGTACACATTTGGCACATCAATTTACTTATGTATGAACCTACCTATGGCAACGAGCGTTGTGCTTTTTATCAGACCGTTTCATTCGATGATCAATGACAAATTCTCCCATGAACACAATTGATATGATGTAATCTATTAAGAATGTGTTTTGTTTGTTCGTAGTTCAGTGACTAAACTAGAATCATGTAGATGGGGTAAAACATAAAATTCACACAGCAAATGTTTTTTTCAACATTAAATTCCCTCCTTTCAATCCCATCAATTGAAGGGATCAAACTTATTCGAAAATTTCAGGTCAAAATTGACAAAATAAGCACGATCCAGTGGGTAGGTACATTTTGCCATTAAAGTCTGTATAAAACCTATTCGTTTTTTCAGTCGAGCGATGATCAGTCCCAACAAAGCCTACTGCAAAAAGCGTTGATAACCGTACCAATGAAGACAGCTACGAATATACGTAAGGGCAAATCACGACAGAAATGAAAACCTGTCTACTCAACTACAGGGATGATATACATAATTTTTGTTCTTTATAATGTCCACTGAATGCACTCAAAGTAGCTTTCAATTCAAATTTTAAAACATATTTTACTTTGTGATTAAATATTTTCATTTTTTCATGAAATTATGAGCTTCTTTCTGCTCAATGAAACACTTTGAAATTTCTGAAAAACATCGATCTTCACATTATTCTTGACTTGTGTTTGAACGCTGTACACGACTTCAAATTGTTAGAGGCATTGAAGAATAAGATGAGATAAACAGATTTATCTCATCTTATGACGACGGCAGAAGTTATATTGGTTTCATTTAACATACAGTGTCCTAATGGATATACTTGAAGGTATCTTTTGTATTATTTACTTGTGTTGGTGTGTGTGTGTGTGTGTGTGTGTGTGTGTGTGTGTGTGTGTGTGTGTGTGTGTGTGTGTGCTTTTGTGTGCGTGTGTGAGTGTAAGATCGAGAGTGTGTAAGTTGTTTGCTCTAAGCCCGATTATTTTGACAAATAAGATATCAACAGTGGTGAAAAAGATCAACAGGTCGCATTATGATATGATTTTTTCAAAGGTTGCCTGAAGCTAAGATATTTACATAAAACTAATCATGTTCTGCTTAATTCAAATCCAGTCTCTACACTTCTCCAACGGATAAGATACAGCTTTCTCAGGGAATGTAAGCTATGTCTTCCAAAATCATTTTTCTAACATTTAAAAATGTCTCGTGTAAATCTGAACGTGTAAAATGATAACAACTGCTTCTATACTTTTAGCTTGCTGAAGGTACCAAAGGAATGGTTTACTTTTGAAAAGCAGTAACACATATACAATAAAAGAAATACGAACATTTAAATAGGACAAGAAACAACTCTTAAGTACACAGAATGAGATTAGTGCGTCATTATTTTACATTTCCGATAGTTTCTCTTTTGAGAACTTGAGACTGGCATTCATAAAGTGTTGACGAAAGGCTGTCTCGATATCGATCCTACTTCTGGGTGAAGTTATTTGATTTATCTCGAATTCAAGAAAATTGGGTTTATTTGGTCCAGAAAATTGTCATTTTTTCTCGTTGTCGAACCCTGAAAGGTTTTAGTGTAAGCAAGTACTAAATTAGCCCTGTAATTTGTGCCAGGGATGTTCACTCTCAGGTTTTGGAGATTTGTTTTTACTAGTGATCGCTGTTCTAATGATGCTGAGAGAATAACATATTCATTTATCTTCGTTTTTTTTTTCAGTTCAATAATTGATTATCCCTAATATGGCATAGTGCTAAAGATAGCGACCATATAATGATTTTTTTTTTCTTTTTTCATCGATGTTTTCATGATGTTTTCCACAATAGATCAACTGGTTGGGGTTCAATTTTTTTATTAAATATATGTTGTCATATACGTGCCATGGATTTGGAGCTATTTATTATGTACCGGAAATATCTTAATGTGTCCGATTATTCTATCCATTTTGTCACTAACTGTATCTTGATCAATTTTGAGTTCTACTCCAAATCATGATGAGCTGTAACGCATACATAGTTGATATCTGCAACTCAATTATTTCGTTTGTACTTTTGTATACACATACACACTGCGTCTTTATTGTTTCCATAGCCTATATTGCCTATCATTGATACCCAGTACCCACTCATATTCGAACCGACAAAAAATGCATAGCTAAAACAACGTGGGTAAAACAGATACCAAAATGTTGATATTTCATGAGAGATGAATAGATAGATTGATTGACATATATATATATATATATATATATATATATATATATATATATATATATATATATATATATATATGCAATGCATTTCGATAGGAATAGAGCGCTCTGGTAAATTAGGGATTTCCGTGGAAATACATATAATGCTTACATTCAGCCTTACTGACTGCCCTGTTCCATATCGGTCTACGGGTCTGAAGTGAAGGTTTCAAATCTGGATGGGATGATGGAAAGTCTATAGCCACACTGAGGAGATGTAATACATCGAAAATAATATATTCATATATATATATATATATATATATATATATATATATATATAATAGAGAGAGAGAGAGAGTAGAGGGAGCCAGATAGATAGATGGATAGTTATGAACAGGATTGTTCTGTAAACCTGAACGTTCATACGGGAATGTAAAAAAGTAACATATGCTTAAATTGAATGAATCTTCCATAAACAATTATGTGTCTCCGTGGTGTCCCTGTATAGGAAAGATGAAACCCATCTAATCAGTTAGTAACATACTCTGCAATGGGGGTATGGTTAATCGGATGAGATACTGAGATGAAAAGATTGAGTGGAAGTTGAACTGAGCAATTTATGATGGATAGAATATGGAAAATGCTGTTGTTAGTTATCATTCTAAGTAAACGTGAGATGATAGTCCCAGGGTGCAGTTGAAAGGAAATACTTTCAGCCAGGTGCTTCAAGCAATACATTTCAAAAAGCATTATAAAACCGTTCTGAATGTTAGCTTTCTCATTGTTTTTTTTTTTTTTTGCTTTTTGCTCTCATCATTTTCCTTCAATACTCCTCATGGAGTTCAAGACATATACGTATATATGTAAGAGAAGATGTACGTATATATTTTGTATGTTACGACTGACAACTCCCCTACTCTACGTTTCAGCTTATATGAAATCTTGTGTCCCTATATTTTTTGAAATGCTGGATAATCCGTCGTCTTTCCTTCTATCAAAATTTTGGAGAAAAGCAAATTCAAGTCTATCCCTAGGTCGTAGTGTGAAGTGAACCTTACTAGACTTGACTGACATTATTACTAGGTTCGCCATATCTGTTTCGCATAGAGACCTGATAGACCTCACTGCACTGTCTTAGATGTTGGCATCATTATCATCAGCAGCATCTTTCTTACTGTACTTTTATCAAATATTCTCCAGATATCTCAATCTTAAGCGTTGCGTTACTAGAATCAACTGAAATTGTCTAAATC